>JAEAOA010001837.1:140000-160000 GCA_016746295.1 Potamilus streckersoni
ATAAACGAAGCTGAAGTAGTTGGAACAGTTGACGTTAATGCTGATGCGTCCGCCTTGTTTTGACCACTAGTCTAGTCCCCTGCTTAGTATGCTCCTGCGATGCATTCCGATATACTATACTAGGGAGCATACTAAGCAGGGGACCAGATTATTTGCCTACCAGCTATCGATTAGATATTGTGGTCAGTTGACCATCCGCCACGTGATCGAAATTCCTGAGCAAATTACGAAGTTCGCCGAAGTCTCCATGAAATGGTTTTTGTTACATTAATAGAGCAGCTGTGGTTTAGTGCTAGTGGTGCGGACTTAAATCTTGATACCGGATTAGACTAATTTTGCTGTCGTGGTGTCAAGGAACAAGCACACTGCTTTGAGTTTTATAGCAATATATAACCTTCATATGCTGATATGATTGTAAGCGCCAACCTCAGACAAATACAATTATTAAGTCAGATCGAAATTGTAAAATAATTAACACAGACGCAGACACTGAAATACATACACACATACGTATATGTATGTATATATATATATATATATATATATATATATATATATATATATATATATATATATATATATATATATATATATATATATATATATATATATTTATACAAGCCAGGTGTCTTTTACCTGACCTAGCGGTGTAAAAACCCTGGCGAGAATCCCACTAGAAGTCATAAGTGTACAATAAAATTACCAAAGACTTCTATACAACTTCAGTTGTAAGTTGGAAAGCCCGACGTGTCCATTCTATGCATAAATTTTTACTGTAATCAATGTAAGACCACATTATTTATAACTTGTCAAAAATCCATCAACCGCACATCCGCATAGTTTCTCTACATTAACTTTCCGTTCAATCAGTAGTTCACACCGACGAAACTCTACAAATATCCCTAACAGAGGGGACTATTTTAACTACGCCACCTGAGGCTAGTCAATCTACCTTTCCAAGGCACATCACACCAGTAAAAACTACGTCACATTTGCCACCATATAGACATAAACGGTATCTGCCCAGTCCCTTCTCCTTTATTCCATTGTGTAATTTACAGGTTTCCTACCATAAATACTGCCACCACAGTAACAACAACAATGTACACCACTAGATTTTATAAAGTACTACATTATTCATGCGGATTGGGTCTGAATTCGCTACTCATTGACCATGACATCTTGGAAACTCACTAACACTTTCTCTCTGTGACGTTTGCTCCTAATAATTCTCTAATTATTTCGTGCTAAGGAATATTTCCCATTGCACCGAATTCCAATAATCAAATATGTAATCACACAAACCTGCAAATTGCTTAAACTAAATGCGCATCTTCTTAATTTTATTACAATATATATCATTGAAATATGATATATTTGAAGCGATGTCTCCTTAAAACTGGCTCTTCATTTGAAGTTTGCAACACTTTTTTGTGAACCATCTATATGTATTCTGTGTCTCATAAATGCATTTCGATGACACCAGAAATTGATATATTTGTTTTTAACCGAAATTTAATATCAATCCTCCAAACAGAAATTGACTATAATATAATAGACCAGATCTTGATTTTTAAATTTATATTCCTTGTGTCTTCCTTTCATTATTTTGTTCAAAAACAAGGTTTATAGGTAAAAATTTCATAATACTTTTAGATAAATTTAGTAACCCTTTGATTCTTTTCTTTGCTTATCTTTCAAATTTCTTCGGTTAGCGCGTCCGCTTAGGATAGGGGAGGTCTTCGGTTCGATCCCCAATTGAGTCATGCCAAGAGATAAAAAATGGTACTAACAGCTACCTCGCTAGAAGGTCATCATTTATTGGTTAGTGTTAGGACTGGTCGGTTGATGTCAGGATAATGTGACTGAGTGGGACAGCATGCTACATGTCTGAGGCATGATGCCCCAGTGATAGATATCGATATAAATTGTCACACTGCAGACATCGTAGCGATATGACTGAAAAATTGTTTAAGCTATAATCAAAAATCAAAATCATAACACATATGCACACAATTCATTCTCGATTCTTTCTTCTTTACTCTCCTCTTTGTTATTATATTTGTTGTTGTCAGGGTCATTATTTTGTTCTGAAACGTTATAAATGCCGTTTTTTCTTCTACATTGTCAGGACACATTGAAAACTGTTGCAATGGAATCATTTCCATCGCTCAACATAATGCAAACGAGTATAGAAAGCGATACATCAGGCGGGGATCAACTTTTTGCAAAGATTGCAATATACGATGGAACTGCTGTCGCTGTTAAGATGGTCAAGAAGAATTACCTAGCAATAACACCTGAAGTAGTCACAGAAATTAACCAGGTATTTGTGTCTCTATAATTTTTTTGGGGGGCGAGATGGGGGTAGTGGGTTAAATAATAATTTAGTAAATTTATATCTAAATTTGTAAGCACTTTCATCTGGAATAATGACGAGCTACGACCACGAAATAGTTTAAGAGAGAGAGAGATAGATAGATAGAGAGAGAGAGAGAGAGAGAGAGAGAGAGAGAGAGAGAGAGAGAGAGAGAGATCATTCACAAGACGATGGTCTTGTGTCACCTGTTATTTACAAGAGACAGCAAAACTATATATCACATCTGCATATTTAAAATTTTAGTTATATCAGAATAATTTTTATGACAACGATGTATATCCCTAGTAAAAGATTCATACATTATACTTTGATTTTTAACGTATCATATATTATTCTATCCAACAAGGGCGGACCATGGTATAGGACACTGTAAAATGTGTCAGACATTATTCGTGCGCTTTCTGGAATCCTTTATTGCTCTCAGAGCCCTATAATAGATTTCTTTCCCAAATACTCTGGGTCAGGATTCCATAGCTATGCAAAAACAAGTACATGACGTCCGTGGAATTTATGCACGAAAATAAACTCATATATAATGATGCTAAATATAAAAATAAGTCTACACGTATACGTAATAGGTTTATAATCAGTCTGCACATGTAAATAATAGGTCTGTATGTAAAACAATATATTTCAAAAGCATTGATTGGCTGAAGATGGCGTTCGGTTCCATACCACAAAGGATCCAAGCAGATGGAATAAACATTATTCCATTATTTTTTTAGATTATCTCTGATCATTTGGCTTTAATCTTGCCCGAAAGGAAAGGAAATCAGGAAGCTCCATAAAGTAGAAGAACAATAAAAATAGCATAACCTCTAAACTTACAAAGGACTCCTACTCTATTTCTAGAGACTTTAGTTGTTATTTAATGCCAACAGGAACCTGGTTTCTGTATTTCCATTATCATTATGATATAATAATAATAATAATAATAATAATAATAATAATAATAATAATAATAATAATAATAATAATAATAATCATAATAATAATAATAATAATAATAATAATAATAATAATAATAATAATTATTATTATTATTATTATTATTATTATTATTATTATTATTATTATTATTATTATTATTATTATTATTATTATTATTATTATTATACAGTTTCAATGAATAGTGTTGCAGGTGGAAGGAGAAAAGAAAAATCTGCATTTGTTCCCATGCAACCATTGTGCATTTATACAAGTAGATAACTTTTCATATTTTCTTTTGTGTGTGGAATATTTAACCCTTGTCACATTTGGTATGTGTGTGTGTGTTTGTGTGTGTGTGTGTGTGTTCATTCTTGTACACTTGACGCGGCTCCTGTAGATTTGCAGACATTTGCTGCAAAGACAGTGTAAATATAATGCAGATAAAACTCAAATATGTTGAAATGGTTTACGTGCTACACCAACAAAATGACACAAAAACGAAGTACAATTCACATTTACTTTTGTTTCACTAATTGCAGAGGAACAAGAGAACGAAAACAATAAATATTAAACAGAATATGGCTAGATGTTATTTTAACTAAGAAGGTGACATTTCGAAAGGAATTTCTCCATGTGTCTGTTCCAAAAGATTTTGTCTATAAGTGTTACTATATTACTATATATACTATATAATCCACATTTTGTTGCTGATAACATAGGTACGAAACACGATCTCTTGCAAAGCAAAACGACAGTGAATTTAATAACTATTCGCGAACCCCTTTTAATATAGTCTCCATATTGGCCAGTTCTCGTTTTCCTTGATAGGTCACTTACGCACATGTGCCAGAAACAGTAATTCCTGCTCCGACTTTATGGAGGGCAGTACCTTTAAGTACAATTTGAGAAAAAAACCTAGATAACACAAGTTTAAAAAGAATATAGCGTATTGTGTTTTATTTTGCGAACAATTTTTAATAGTTCAAATCTAAATCCCCACTTTGACCTTTATTAAATTATTGTTTATTTTTAGATTATACATTTGAAGCACAACAACATAAATCCCCTTGTAGGGGCCTGTGTCGACCCCTTCAAGATCTGTCTTGTGTCAGTGTACTGCAACAGAGGCAGTCTTCAAGACGTCTTGGAAAACGACGACATCAAGCTGGACAGAATTTTCAAGCTCTCTTTTGCCCACGATATAGCAAGGGTTAGTTGATTTCTTTGAGGGTACAATGGCTTTTAGGCTCCCGGTAGGGATAAAGTCTGGTAAAAATGGGGTCATGGATAATTTTGAATACACTAGCTATTCGACTGGCCAGAATCTTTGACTGCTTCAGGAAATGGAACACAATGAAACTATTTGAACAGTTTATCATTACTTAATATAATAAAATAATACCTGTAAAGGGTTTATTTTATTCGATTACTTCAATCTATCTCATTCGATTCCTTCAATCTATCTCATTCGATTCCTTCAACCTATCTCTTATGGACTCTTGTTCAGTGATACAAATTTAAAGATCTAAAGAAAATAGAAAAATTAAAATATAGAAAAGTCAGATAAATTTTATTAAGACTTAGTTTATAAGATTTACACAATGGACACTGCGGGGTACCCTCAAAAAATATTAAAGGCTTCTGAGACCTCTATTGATACATATGTGCGTCGTAAATTGGTTTTGTCATGGATTCCATTTTTAATAATAAATTCGCCCATTGCTTTCTTGCAACGTTTCAAGATTGGTATCGATCCCAAAGAAAGCAGAAAATGTTTCACGCACTCCTTTTTTGTTCATTTAAAAAATAAAAATGACAAATTTGTTTCGGAAGAAAAACTTAATGATTAAATAATGACTATCGATGTATTGCTGAAATTATACAAAAATTTATAAAAAAAATAAAAAAACATGTTAAGATCTGAATTTGCCTATGTAGCATGGTAAATATTCTTTGTGTTTGCTTAGCTTGGTCAGGATACATTTTTGTTTGACTACCCGAATAGGCATGTCAATATGCCACACAATAATCAACTTAAATTTACAGACATAGACATTCCTGTGAGTATCGGAGATACTGATAAGTTCGAGCGTCGAAACGACAGTGTAGAAGTTCGCGAGTTATATAAGAGAAGGCATAATTTGATAGACTTACTGCTGTCAACGAAGGCGAAAAGAGCCATAAGGCCTTGGCAAAGAACTGATGACATACAAATATATGGACCAAAAGGGAAAAAAAGCACATCGTCACCCAGGCTATCATTTTGACAGCGTACACTACATATTTACGCGGCGTAGGTGAAAAAGCCAAGCGTCTGTCCTTGCCCAAGCTGGGCATTACAATATTGGATGACACCAAGTTTTTCTAATGCTGAATGCAGCTCTGGAAATGGGATTTGCAATGGTTTCCATGTTTTCCATGGTTTCCATTGTTATCACACCAAACCATGTTCAAAATATCTTTCTCCGTTATTCCATCACCAGATATTTCAATATATTTTGTCAATGCTGTAGATAAATCAATTTTTATTAACAAAATACATTACGTTTTACAAAGACTACCCAAGTGTATAACAGATTACATTTCTAACGATTATTTGAAATAAAACAAAAACTTGATTACAATGAATATAAATATATAGGTATTGTCATTTCTAACAATAAATACAAATATCTTAATTTTTCCTTCTGATACGTTTATTTAAACTACTAGATTCTCAAAATTTTTATTTGCATTATATATATATATATATATATATATATATATATATATATATATATATATATATATATATATATATATATATATAAAGAATACAAATCATATGGCGAATAACAACCCTTTCAAGCATACTGGATCCACCAAGGGATCACGTGTGTCAGGGATTAACTAAAATAGATGCAATATACTGATGACAAACAGTAAGAAACTAGTAACTAACTAGCCTAAGCGCTTTCGACTCTTAATGAGTCTTTTCAAAGGCAAATACAAAACATATACACAACAAACAAATAAATACAAAAACGGTGTGTTTGTAAACCTCTACATGGCTGTCTTCACATGTGCTAAAACTATAAACACAACCAGCTTGTATAGACTAGTTGCGGAAACTGAAAACGTTGTATAATTCCCTAAACGTCTACAAGCCAAAGCGACATCTATTTTTACTTTTTGTACATATGTAACGCAGATTATATCCCGGATATTTGATTCTATACCGGTTATTCTTATAGTAAAAATTGAAGGATAATAAGAAGATTTAGAAAATTTTAAATTCTACTAGTGCATAGTTTTCATTTTCTAGTCTTCTTGGTTTAAACCGCTTGGTTTCAATGTTCTAAGGCGGCGTATCCAGTATGATTCCTTTTCCTTCCTGGTTTTGGAACTCCAGCTGTGGTTGTTAGCAATAGCGATAAGCATTATGTCACAGAAAGTGTGGCCAGGGGAGGAGAAATGAAGTGGCAGTATGGAAGAGAAAGTCTGGATGACTTCATATCAAAGGCAAACAACTTCCATCCTTCAAAAAAATTCGCGGCAGAAATTTCCAACTCAAACCATGTTTTCCTGGACACAACAACCAGACTGGTGAAAAACAAATTACACACAGACATCTTCTCGAAACCAACCGACAAACACCAGTATCTCCTCCCAACCAGCTGTCATCCAAAACACTGCATTAAGAACATTCCATATAGCCAGGCACTGAGGATACGCAGAATTTGCTCCGACGATGAAACATTCCTAGAAAGGTCTGAAGAGCTGGCTAAACATTTAATTTACCGAGGCTACGACAAAGACCTGATTGCGGAGGCAATCCAAAGGGCCAAACAAACAAACCGTGATGACCTACTCAGATATGGACAGAAAGAAAAGGTTGATAGGATACCATTTATTCTGACCTATCACCCAGACAATTCCAAAGTAGGTAAAATCATCGCAAACCACTGGCCAACCGTGCAATCGTCAGACATACTAAACCTAATACTTCCGAACAAACCTGTAGTAGCTTACCGGAGACCAAGAAACCTAAAGGACATCCTAGTCAGGGCAAAGCTAACGCCAATCTCTAGTCAAAACCAACCTAGTCAATCTGGACCCTGTGGCGATAAAAGATGCAAAACCTGTCAACATATGATAGAGACCAAGACATTCACTAGCACAGTGACTAAAGAAAAACTAAACATACATGGTCCAAACAAAACGAGAAAAAAAGATTGTGATTTATCTCATCACATGTAAGATCTGTGGCCTTCAGTATGTCGTAGAAACTGATAAGCTACACAAAAGGATAAACCTTCAAAGATCTGATTGGATGACAAAAGAGCTGTACAGAAGCCGGTCGCAGAACACTTCTCCTCCCCATGCTACACTTTCAGTGATATAATGCTTATCGCTATTGCTAACAACCACAGCTGGAGTTCCGAAACCAGGAAGGAAAAGGAATCATACTGGATACGCCGCCTTAGAACATTGAAACCAAGCGGTCTAAACCAAGAAGACTAGAAAATGAAAACTATGCACTAGTAGAATTTAACATTTTCTAAATATTCTTATTATCCTTCAATTTTTACTATAAGAATAACCGGTATAGAATCAAATATCCGGGATATAATCTGCATTACATATGTACAAAAAGTAAAAATAGATATCGCTTTGGCTTGTAGACTTTTAGGGAATTATACAAAGTTTTCAGTTTCCGCTACTAATCTATACAAGCTAGTTGTTGTTTATAGTTTTAGTACATGTGAAGACAGCCATGTAGAGGTTTATGAACACAACGTTTTTGTATTTATTTGTTTGTCGTATATATGTTTTGTAGTTGCCTTTGAAAAAGACTCATTAAGGGTCGAAAGCGCTTAGGCTAGTTAGTTACTAGTTTCGCACTGTTCGTCGTCAGTTTATTGCATATACATACATACATATATATATATATATATATATATATATATATATATATATATATATATATATATATATATATATATATATATATATATATATATATATGTGTGTGTGTGTGTGTGTGTTTGTGTGTGTGTGTAAAGCGATTTGTCTTAGAAATGTAGTTTTTACTATGTGGTTAAAATTAGTATTAAATGTAGTAATCAAGGTGCCTTAACTTAGACCTGGTTTTAAGAAAATGTGTGAAGTGTATGTGTGTCTTTCTGTATGTGTCTGAGAGAGAGTTGTTTCTGAGAGCGATAAAAAGAGAGAGATATTTTGAGAAATGCCCCGATTTAATATGATATACACTATGTCACGCTGTATACGACGTAATTTGGTGAGCGATAAACAAGGAGGGTGTAAGTACAAGAATGAATACTGCTTCTCTTCTTCCGATTTTGATTTTACAATGAAATTTGTTCAAGACAAAGTGAACGTAAAACACAATCAAAATTTTATACTTAGAATTGTACCGAATATTAAATAAGTCTGGAAGTATGATGAGCATTCCATAAAGGCCGTCTCTGGCAATTTCAATCTGTATATGCATGGGCCTGTAGCTCAACACTTAAGTCTCTCTCTCTCTCTCTCTCTCTCTCTCTCTCTCTCTCTCTCTCTCTCTCTCTCTCTCTCTCTCTCTCTCTCTCTCTCTCTCTCTCTCACACACACACACACACACACACACACACAAACTACATTATTTTGATAAGAAATAATACTTATGTTTTTATTCAATAAAATCAATAGGTCAAGACAATATTTGTCAGATATTTTTAGTCATTGTGTTGTCATTCTTTGTTTTTGTCGTTGTTATCTTCGTCGCCGTCTCTTGTAAGTAGGATGCAGGTGCCCTATTACATTTTACCAGTAATATCATACCTCCGATGCAAAAGTATGACTTACGTCAAAATTTCTCTTAGACGCACGAAATTTTACTACGGATATTTATGTGAAAAGTTATTTCAATCTGAGAATGATTTTCTTACACTTAGATCTTAAGAAAATTATGTGCGTAAACGTACAATGTATCTTCAAACGAGGCCCTGTGCCTTAGATACAGCTTTAGCTATAATCAGATTAAAGGGCAATACGGGTGCAAGACCCACCAGCCATACACGGACACGGACAGTATTCTACCGTACATCGACACCGCTGATGGATACGCGATTTGATTTTACGACACGAACTGATATCCTAAAGAGCATTATTGACAGTGAACGAAATGGTTGTAGGCAAGATTAAAACTGCATGTTAAAGGAGCCTAAATCAGAATTGTCTGGCCTTTGCTCACGAATGTACTCTATACTTGCCATTCAACCGTTAGCAAAAAAATGCAGTGCCAAGGACATTTTGATGTCAGTCGTAAGTGCCGACTTAAGGCACCTAATATACATTGAGGGAAGCCAAGAGAAAAAGGATTTTCGACACTCCATGACAGCCACGTGCAGCGACTACCACACAATTATGATGTACAGCATAAACCAGTTGAGCCTTAGTTAGACGGTCATCAAAGTGTATATTGTGATGTTACGACTCGAGCATATGACCAGAATGGCGAGACACAAGATCAACATGTAGCCGAAACATCGGTGGATGAATTCCTCAACGAGCTTTACACCTTAAAAAATGCTCTTAGGTGGAAGCTGAGTGCCTTTAGGAACAATCTCCTCATTAATGAAGCCTCTACTCGCAGAATAACCACGCGAAAGATGGTGTATGTAAGTATGGTCTTAGCCAGTATGAGTTCTTTAAGGACGATGCTATGTCGGTGGTGCAGTGTCGCCAGCATTTCGGTTATCCAGGCCCTTATAGGTACAGTACGAAAGACATTGCGGACCTGTTTGGCTTTGGCACAAGTATCCCGAGCCACTGTATCACGAATGCCAGCAATAGGTATCTTACCATTGATCAGTGTTACCATGCCCTTTATCTCCAAAACAAGGGCGTGAACCCGCGGAACCTTTTTCATGCACTTAAAGTCTCGATCTCTATCGATATTGAATGGTGAAATCTGTTGGACGGACTGTTGCCTAAAATACCGCTTGGCTAAAGTATGGTTAATGCACTACGCATGATGATCACACACACACACACACACACACACACCTAGCTTTAACATGAGTTGCAACAAGGACTCGTAAATTAGAAGTGGAGTCAACTCAGAGTAGATTTGGCCACATTAGCATCCCAGCCTGTAGATACGTACAAGAGTGTCTGCAAATGTTTGCACAGCTTCATTTTTATTCATTGGTTTGCCTTCATGACCTCTTTGAACCACGGCCTGCTAGTAGTTGCGCATGTATCGCACAACCTGTTCATGCAGCAGACACAAAAGTTACGGTTGGTGTGAAAAGTTAGTGAGTCGCCGCTCACAGTAATTGTAAATGCCATCTTAGCAGTATCGGACACAATGCCATCGTTGTTTGCGTTCTTTGGAGATCGACGGTAAGCGACTGGTTTTAGACTAAGGATGTCTATATTATTAACCACAACGACGGTGCGTCGAATTCCTTTACCTCACGAACGTTCCGGAGGGCGCGAAATAGGTCCTTTTAGTAACATTGGCTGGTATTGACGTTTACGTTTCCTTCCTTCAACATTTTAAAATATGTTATGGTTTAATATACAAATGTGATTGAAAACCTAGAAGATAGCGTTTTTAGTTGCTTGAAGATATTTTGTCCAAAATTACACTTCGCAAGCAAATCAATAAGTCATTCGTACTTCTCCTTTATATGTCGATGTCAATGAGGTTCCATATAGGTGACATCAAGAATATATGTCACAGTACGGGGACTAGAACAGCAAAGCACTATTTTAAAAAAAAACGCAATTACAGGTCATATGTATAAGCGAAAACTCTGAGATCTTGCTATTATTGCAATTCATTTGTACTTACTGGCCTGATCATTGGCTGTTTTATGCCCTCTCCATAATGGCACTACATAGAATGGGTAGACTTCTCACAATAACGCTGACGTTGGTGCTCAGTGTCAAGTTGTCACGTGCCATCATAATTTGGTTGTATACACCTATTAGCAGCCTATACGAAGATCCATTGCGCAAGGGATTATGCAGTGGATAACGACAAAAACAAATTCAGCTTGCTCGTAACATTATGCACTCAGAGAATTTTGGTACTTTTGTATTTAACATTCAATGTGTTTTTCATGAGTAATCTTATACTCTCACCGATAAGAAAATAATTCTTGCGCATTAGTGCTGAACCCCACTCCTATTGCGCATTACATGAATTTGGCTTGTATAGGTAGGATTGTCCAAACGTAAACACTCACAAAAGCAATGGCTGAGGCGCACTAAACCAACATGTGTAAAGCCTTGTGACTTATCCGTAATGAACTCATGCTTATTCATTTGCTTCAGCTGGTTGAGAATAAACCTTACCAGGAAGATAATATTAAATTTGTAAGACATGGGTAATGGGAGAATCTGTTGCAAGCAGATGGACTTTGACGATGGTGCTACAGCCTGTTCCTGAACACCAGACAGCAAAGTTCACATCCAGGAATGGAGCTACTATTAAACTTATCCTTCATATACGCAGATTTTGTATGAAGAAGTGCACACTTGTCAGCTATGTCGATAACTTTTTTCTAACACAAAACGCCCACGCGCACATAAAATTATATTATTAAGAAACGAATGGATCATGACTGCTCCATCTGCATCACTTTATTTAACGGCCCCATCATAATCCGCATAGCCAATAAAGCGAAATTGATGTGGCAATATAATTTGATATATTATCATTCGCACAAGTGCAAACAATGCAAGTCCAATTGACGAACATGAGATACCCACTAGTAACTGGTAACCGTGACATTTCTATCAGACCGGGATGATACAACATTTCGACTGCGCTCGTCAACGACAGGTATGTTGCAAACTCAGCCACACAACCAGTCTAGTAATAAGCGCCTCGAGAGTATTAGATCATAGATACACTCGAAAACATAATACAGGCTGCCATACTTGCAATGGCTGCGGACTACAACGTGGTCTCTGGGCGAAGATAAGCAATATGTCCACTACTCAGCACTATCAAGACGTGTTTGACTTCATATCTACCGGGATTTTATATGACTGACACACCTAAGGTAGACAATACCACAGCGTAAGTCAAATTCGGCGGTTTTATGTCAATCTCAATCACTCAAAACCAACTGAAAGTTTTTTTTTGATGGAGAAGCCAATCCAATGCCGAAAGTTATTCCTGAGGATAGTGGGTCCTGCCTGGAGATGAACACTCTCTCCTGCGGAAAAAACATTGACACAGACTACTTGATTGAGTAGCTCTCTGTGCCTATTTTAGATGAATAAACTGGAGTGAAATATCAACACATGAAACAAATTTCTAAAACTAACCAAATGAAATGTATACTGTGGGCTACATGATCTGGGCTTCTTTATAAACCGTTTAATATGTCCGAAGAATATTACCCAGATTATAGAACTTCGATCCCGTAGTAAACAGTACTACTACTGCCAACGCAAGCTCAGTCACTGAGGATGCTTTAAATGCAATAAACTAATTGAACGAGAGGTGAATGGGCTTTGGGGAGAGTCAACTTAAAAAATCAATTATGTCTATGCACTTCCGAGGTCTCTTTTGATTTTGTTTATCGATTTGATTTTATTTGCTTTATTGAGTGCATATAGCTCAAAACTTTAATAATGATTTGGCTGTTGGCATTCTGTCTTTGCTGTTGCCCACCAGGAATCTTGTAGAGAAACAAAGAGTTATTCTTGTCTGTTTGTCAGTCTTTACTTCTTTTTATTTTCATTCATTTACTCCAGTTTCTTATGTATTGCGCTCGGAAACCAATTCTATGAACACATTTTTAAGTCAATACACGCGAATCCGTTACTACCGATGATCTACAACTGACGAACATCATTAATTTCGTTACATAATTATAATAACAATATTGCCAGGAGAAACAGAATGTGAATATAGATTGAAATATTGCTGTTACAAATATGAGACAGTGAGAACTGTTTGAGTTTAGTTCTTATTGCGAGTTCATCGTACGATTAAACCAACTAATTCCATGATGAATGGTTATCTTCAAACCATCTTTAAGTCGGTTTCCGCTTCCGGCAACGATTGATCACAAATGCAATAAATGTCGTTTGCAGTCGATTTTAAAAGCTTTACACTGTTAAGGGAAATACACAAACCACAATCAAAGCAGTATAGATACGACATTGTTATGTTTATACTCCTGATGATGTCTTCTGGCAAATGAATTGACATAAGAAAGATTGCTTTTCAAAATATTATGTATCGTTTGCATCATTGGAATATGCAGTGAAAGCGTTTAAAACGGATCCCTAGAAGGCTGATGAAGGATGGATGCTCAGGATGTAATTTTTACAAATCAAGGAAACAATGCAAGCATTTTAACTGTATTCATTACGTCTATGTATCAAAAGGATTTGTTGTTCATGAATATTGTTAAGAACATGTTTTATTTTCTGTACCTCTGTATGGCCATCCTTTTTGGAGTAAATACGATGGACTATGCACTTGCAATTAACTCTTCTGAGACAAGCACCGGTGATCGAATTGACGGATGTTGATATTGCTAAAATTCGAGTTTAAAATAAAAAGTTATTTAATCCCAAAACAAAATATTTCATAAAACATATTTCAGTTGAAGAAGCAGCACGTGTCTAATTAGCCATCAGAGCATATTTTGGTTTCATGATTACTTGCTGAAAATGTCAATGCAGTGGTTTGGTTGACTAATATAAGACCAACTACCAGCTGGTACTATGCGCATGTAAATTTATTATCGGTGTGGCTAAATTCCAATGTTCGTGATCTTATGAAACAGACTTATTCCTTCATTGCAAAATCCACATTAAAGAAGCAAGTTAGAAGTAAATAGTCAACGATTGTCGAGAATTATTGGATGCAAGTAGTTGTTGTGATAAATATTTAATATCATAAATACTTGGAGCAATAAAAACGAAGCAAATTTTGACACAATGGGAGCAGAGTGGTCAACCTTTGCTTTCAAACTCACCTCGATATTTACAACTAGACAAGCGTATTTTCAGTTTTATCCCACAATATAACCTACATTCTGCTTCCGATAAAAAAATATTTGGTTCACTACGGTGTAGTACTATATTATCTACAATACGAGGAACTGTGAACACATTTTCATTTTACCACTTGACCTTTATATACCAACAACGTAAACAATAGTAAATATAGGCCGAACAACAACCTTTATGAATTTTCGTTCGCATTAATAGAGTTAAATCAATACGGATTTCCGTGAACTAACTGCACGAGTGACAGCTTATAATTATAATAATGGGTTCCAACTTCCTTTCCTCCTGTAACTCGTATAAACCTTCCTTGCAGTTAGTTAGTGTGTTCATTAGAAGTACGCCATAATACGTCATTTATTCTGCGTTTCATCGAAAACGTGATAACATGTAGGACATCATAATAGGACTCTTATCGTTATAATACAGAATGGTCGTTTGAAGATTTTTTCTAATTGTGCAGGTCTGTTCATACCCAATGACCATGTCCTATAACATTTGACTATTGTTCGTTTCCCACAGATACATATGTCGTATTAACTAAATTATCTATTACGATACATTCTATTGCAATGAATGTTCCACCAGTAATTGGTTGCTTATGTAGACAAACTTGTGTCAGAAAATTTTTTTTTTCAAACATTATTAAGATACATCTCATGTAATTGTTAGGCTCACATGACCGTTAGTTTCATTTCAACATCGTGTTGATAACTTAACTTTTATTTGAAACATTTCCTCAATGGGTAGCAATATGATGAATCTCCTCCAGATATAACTATATATGAACGATTACTTCTATATCAAACCAATTACATTTAGTTAGGAAAGTATATAAAATAACATGCCTAGTGATATGTATTCATTGCCATTATAAAAACTTACATTTGTGTTGTTAATCTACTTCTTTTGTTTCGAGAAAGATCCTTGACTATTTGCTTTCAGTTTATTTGATGATAGTTAAACCATATTAAAACGTTCCAACCATGTCTGAAATATGGCCCACAATACAGGAAGAGGTAACAAAGAGCTTGATTACAAGCCCTGGTGTGACCCACAAAGTGCTGGTGTACCCTGAGGATGATAGTAGTTTCTCAGAGTCGATGATGGCTGCTACATTGCGAGCCAAGTTAACATATTTAGTCATGTATTTGTCAGGTCCAGATGCAGCTAGCTGAAAGCTGCTGGCTCGAGATGTGTAGCAGTTGCGCCCTAACGTTTCATTCGACGCCCCCAGATTCGATTTCCGCTTCGTGCATGTGCTAGGACAAAATTCTTGAAAATTCTGTAGTTTCATCGCCGCCCTCGCTACATCCACTTAAATGACCAGATCATGATGGCGTCTAAGCCCCCCCCCCAATGCATATAATCACCCGTGACATAAGCTCCGACCGAACGGTGTAAAATATCAAAAACTTGTACGCGACTTGTTTCCTTATTAGCTCACCAGAGTTTAACCAAAAAAATCAGCTACAACTTTTGTCTCTAATATTTCCTCACAGTACCACCCCTCCGGTGGCCTAGTGATTAAAGCGTCGGCCTCAGATGAGGGAGTTAGCTGGTTCGAACCCTGGCCTAGTCATACCAAAGACGTTTAAAAAATAATGGTACTAACAGCCTACTCGCTAAGCGCTCAGCTTTAAGAGGTTAGTGTTATGACTAGTTGGCATGACGTCAGTATAATGTAAATGGGTGGGACATGATGCTATATGTCTACGGCACGATGTCCCAGTCATAGACATCACTAGTAACTGCCACGCTGCAGACGTCGTAGAGATATAACCGATAAATTGTTAAAGCTACGTTAAAAGGTCCGAATGACATATGACTGTCCCATCCGCTACACATTTCTGTTTACGTAGTTGAATGTATCAATTACTTAGAGTCACCTTGATGATATCATTCTGGTTATGTGCTAGTTACAGTAAACATTTGTTTCACAGGGAATGGCTTTTCTACATCAGTCGCCTGTAAAAACACACGGTCAACTTAAGTCATCCAACGTGTTAATCGATGGACATTGGGTCTGTAAGATCACAGATATTGCCATGCCAAAATTCAAAGAGGGGGAAAGGTCTAGTACTCATGGACAACATGCTGAATTCTATAGTATGTATACATTTGCAATTTTCATAGCAATTTTTATTTATATGACTTGTGATTTATTTTTTTTACTAAACCCATCTTATGCCGGGTGTATTCGGTTATGGCACTGTCAATCTGTAAATTCGTTGTGATTTCCTTCTCCGGTCCATAGCTTTGCAACCTTTGCAGAGATTGCATATAATTTGCCAAACTATATAAAATGTCAAGACACTACAATTGGTATGCAACTTTCCTTAAGGTAAAGGTCAAGGTATGTAAAATTTTATGTGATTTATATCCTAGTCATGTTTATAACTTTATAATAATGATAACGTGCATAAAATCTGTCTCAGCGTCAAGTTCCTATGAAGTAAATATGTAATCATGCTATCTGCATCCTTCTCCGGTGTATAACATTTGTATCACTTAGGATAGTATTATCATGCGCTGCCCAAGTGTAAATCATGACTAGATGGCCAAGTGTAAATCATGACTAGATGGCCAATGTCACGACAAGGCCAAATCTTATTAGCAGTGTCGTCACTAGGGTTCGAGGACAGCACCGGGTGAAACCATCAGAGTGGATGACACGAAAATGACTGTCCATAAAGTTTTTGAATTGTTGTGCAGGAAGGAGGTCCATCGGGCTGACACCAGGAGTTACCGCACTGAGTGACTCTAACCCTAGTGACACCATTGTTATTATGTGAGGTTTGAACCACCCAAGATATTTAGATGAAACGTTGCCTAGTTTGTGTCATAACTAGGTGGAAAGTCGCAGAACAAAGCAACACAACATTGTCAAAAGGTCAATGTCAAATTATACGAAGCGTACTTTCTGGACATGTATCGTTGTCTGCAGTATAATCTTTTAACCCTGAAGATAGTTTAATTAAACTTCAACCAGTTATACATTGTGATTAAATACCGTCTCACACACCACAGCCACGTCTCCAGCCCTAATGCCCCGGACACGGGAACAAAAAAAGAATACGTAAATATTAATATATAAATATACAGTCGTTGATCTCAGCCCATTTGTATGACCTCTGAATCAACGAAAGTATTTGCATTAAACTCATTGCCTGATATTTATCTTTTATTAGAGGGTCACAACAAAAGATAATGTTACCCCGGGGCAAATTTCTTTGTAGGTGCACTAGTTTTATCTTTTGGCAAGTGTTAAGGAATCGTACACATATATATGTTTTTATCTGGACCCGCTAAGCATATTTCTGAGTATGATCTTGCTTCCAAAACTATCAAAGCAAAATTCGAAGTCATTTCCTGACCGATTCAATGGGAATGAAAATCCAAATGAACCATGAATGTGTAATCTATGTTGAGAGCTACATCTTTCTGTTTATGTAATCTGTTTGAATCTTTTAAAATACGAGTAAAAGTCAAAATGTATACCACACGGACGTATATACCCCGCATTGGGAGTACTTGGTAGGTAAAAATTTGAATAATCCGCGTGTTATTTTTCTATCTTACGATACTACTACGTGACAAATCGCAAATTGATAACATTCTGAAATAACTCACATCATTTAACTCATTGAATGGGAATTAATTTAATTCTTCTAACAACTTGTGCTGAGAAGACGAAACAATTTATTCGTCGTAATAAGAGTCTATTATTTGTCTCGACATGTGGATAAAGCATATGTTGGCGCATGCGTAATGTTTTCGGTGGCTGTCAGAAAGAAATAAATGGAAACGATACGAAGTAGTTGCAAAATTAATAACGACTGAATTAAGCACTTATCTGTACAGCGCGTTTGCTTATTTATCGGTATAGAGCGTAAGATAATCTCTAAAGTGCGTTTGATATTTATCGGTATAATGCTAGCGCTTTGTATAGGTATAGTGCGTTTGATATAACGGTATGGTGCGTATGCTATTTATCGGCATAATGCGTGTGATATTTATCGGTATAGTGCGTGTGATATTTAGCTGGGTTGTTAGTTGGTTGCCTGCTTTTACTTTTTTTTTTTGTTGCTGTTTTGATTATTATTACCGACTGCATAACCAATCACATACCAATATTAACAATATGCATAAATCTGGAAAAAATATGGTTGCATTTGACATATTATGTAATGAAGATAAATCCCATAACGCGACATAATCCATTAAGGGAAAAAAAAGGTCACTGCTACCTAGTTTCTAAATGGCATCGAGTAGTCTAAAGCGCTCACTGCTCCCGATCAATGCCATCTCGCCTCTGAATGCCTGGGTTCGAGTCTCAGGCTCGTCTAACGTGGGAACGTGAGAAATCTTGCCAGCAATTTCTTGAGGGTCGGTGGTTCTTCCCGGGGTTTTCCAGGGTTCTTCCTCCACTAGTTATATTGTCCGCCATGTATATCTTGTGCTGAAAAATGCCTTTAAAACCTACAACAAGAACAACAAAACAACAAGATCAACAAATTTAGTTTCAATATCAAAATTCAATAAATATGAATGTGGCGGAGATTTTACTAACATGTCTGAAATTTGAGAGAGAGAGAGAGAGAGAGAGAGAGAGAGAGAGAGAGAGAGAGAGAGAGAGAGAGAGAGAGAGAGAGAGAGAGAGAGAGAGAGATCACCTATCACCTAATTGTATCGTTCTACTTTCTCAGGCAAGCTGTGGACAGCACCTGAACTACTTCGAGCGCCATGCGAGTACGCTACCGGAACTCCAAAAGGAGACGTGTACTCATATGCGATAATCCTACAGGAAATAATATTACGCACGGGGCCGTATGGATACATCAACGAAGATCCAGAAGGTATTTGAAATTTATGACCTAAATACAAAAATTTAAAATGTGACATAAGAGACAATGATTTACATACAAATAGGAAGAAAATATGTAGTTTACTTACATGCATGCAATGCCGAATCTTTCTGTTTTGTATAATGATGTATATTAGTGAAGGCTACACACTAAGTTAGAATGTATTTTAAATTAAATCACATTTTCCCGTTTAATTATTTTAAAATGCAAACTATAGTTGTGCTCTGCAATTAATATACCAAAGTTCATCTGCCTTAAAATATTAATCTTTAATTTTGAAATTTAAAGAAAAGTATTTCACACCGCTAAGGTTCAAGTGACAATCAACATTTCTTTTATCCAGACTTCTTATTCATACCACCACCACTACCCCCCCCATCCCAAATCGTTGTCCCTGCAGTTTCAGCCTTGTATCAACAATTTTCTTTACCACCCGTAATCGTTTAATTAAAGTTTGTCAACTGTTAAAGGAGCGAGTACCGTATATACTGTACACTTATAGAAAACGAACCCAACTGCAAACTGCTTCACTCATTTATAAATCGAGCCCAGCTGCGTGCTGCACAGACACAGACATGCCGCCGCATAATGTTCCGGCATTTATGGATCTGTACAGTTTGTTAGAAGTAATATGTAGAACACAAAACATAGACCCTAATCAGCAGGCACGTGGTGCTATGGCAGATCGGGGTCTTTGTTGTATGCAGGTTGACATTTTTTTAAGCGAGTACAGTTACTATTTTATTTTACAGATATAATTTCCCGCGTAAAAATCCTTGAACATCCGCCATATA
>JAEAOA010001837.1:165000-327588 GCA_016746295.1 Potamilus streckersoni
GTGGTAGAGAGAGAGAGAGAGAGAGAGAGAGAGAGAGAGAGAGAGAGAGAGAGAGAGAGAGAGAGAGAGAGAGAGAGAGAGAGAGAGAGAGAGAGAGAGAGAGAGAGAGAGAGAGAGAGAGAGAGAGAGAGAGGGCGTTTATACATTTTCATATTTAATAAAAATGGCTTTAAGGAACATTATAGTATGATTAAGAAACAACGACAAAACAATAAATACATCACAATATTTGCAACACGTAACCGAGAAATTTACGTACCGTATACTGTCAACATGGTTTGCATCTTTGTATCATTGATTATATAAACTGTGCAGATAAATCCCAAGGAAATTGCAGACATACCGTTCCGGCAAAGCATAATCTTGTAGGCAATTGTTGTAATTTTGATCTCAGGTTTTTATGATAGGGAAAATTGACACAGAAAGCAGAAAGTGTGAGATGAAAATGTGTATCCTATACATTCATTTTAGAAAACGGAGATTATTAATACCTTTTATTTTTGTACATCACTAATGATTTATTGTGTGGAAATTGATCATTAATTTAGAAAAAAAACTGCAGATGGTCGCGCGAATGTCTATATATGCGTATTATTGTGCCATAGTCGCATTACAAATTCATATACCAATAGTAGTCGTATATCAAATTGCTTTATACCACCACTTTAGATGCGATGTTATGATATATATATATATATATATATATATATATATATATATATATATATATATATATATATATATATATATATATATATATATATATATATATATATATATAATTAGTTATATTTTCCAGGTCGAAACTATTGGTGATGCCTACATGGTGGTGTCGGGATTGCCCGTCAGGAACGGAAAAAGACATGCAGGAGAGGTATGCACAATGGCGCTGGATCTACTAAGTTGTGTTACTACGTTCCGGATCAGGCACCGGCCGCAAAAACAGCTACAGCTTCGGATCGGAATTCATAGTGGTTAGTGTTTGACTTTAAATTTTCTTTGGAAATACTTTTGAATTTGCATTATCTAATTTTGCAAGTGCAGTAAACAAATGACAAATTTTCCAGGCTGTTAGACTCACTCATTGGCATAAAACACACAACTGTATGATAAAGTCTGTTTTCTCCTCAAACGACATCATGCCTTGTATTGATAGTGCTACAACTGCGACTACTATTCCGTAGATAGAAAAACCTTCATTCTGGCTTGCAATTGCTTTCAAATTAAATTTGTTTTCCCTTCTGTAATTGCAGGTAAATGGTGCAATTAAACTATTGTCTGTAAAATTAAAGACGGTTTACTTGTTTGCTTTGGAATAGCTTTTTGTGGCATTTTATAACATTACAGTTATTTAGTGTCAAGCTATTGGAATAAATGCCAGGGACAAGAAAACACCAGTGTGGCCATCTCATAATATCGTACTAAGTTTCGTGCACAAGGACACACAAATATATCCATCTCAGGCAATTGGAATAAGTGCCATGCACGATGACACACTAACAAGCTATTGGAATAATTGCTTTGCACAATGACGCACCAATGTAGCCATTCCAGACTGTTGGAATAAGTGCCATGTACAAGGACACACCAGTATGCTAATGGATTGATTACCTTGCAGAAGGACACAACAGGGAAGCCATTCCCTACTATTGGAATAAGTGCCGTGTACAAGGACACAGTAATGTAATCAGTCCATGCTAATGGAATAAGTGCCATGCACAATGGCAGACTAGCATAGCCATTCCATTCTATCAACGGTTCCAATGAATGCAATAATAAGTGATTATCCGTCGAAGTCCAAAGATGGCACTCTCTCACCATACAAGTATCAGAACCGCATAATGTACTTTACCACACGCTGTTCCGTCTGATCATGCCATTGTCAGAACTGTGTAGCGTTCTTCAACGTACGGTGTTACTCTTGCCATGTTAGTGTCAGAACCGTAGTGTGTACTTCAATCTAAAACAAAACTTCAAATAATCCCGATATAATTAAATTCACTTATATATCCGTCATTATTCATAGTCGTTACGTGTTAGCTGGTTCACAGTCATCTGCTTTCCATGGATTAAAAATGCAAATCTGGAGGAAACGAGAATCATGTGTGATAACCCACATTCACATAGGAAAATCTAGGACACTTTCTTTTTTAAAGAATTATGGGAATAGCTTTTCTAAGATGCAGGTAAAGCCAGAATCGGGGGTGAAGGGCACAATAATTATATATATATATATATATATATATATATATATATATATATATATATATATATATATATATATATCACATATATTTTTATATAAAAATATCGTTTCTCTTTAGTCTAACAGTGTTCATTTATGCTCCTGTACACAATGGAACTTATTCAACCAAATATAGGTGTTGCTCTCATTTACTCCATCGTTGTCTCCGATTGATTAGAAAGGAAGTGAAATTCATGTGAAAACTCTCCTTAGATATCGTTGATCATTACCCAGACTCGTGTCATTTGTATAGAATGACTGTAATAAAGATTTTAAGGTAGTACATATGTTTTCCATGTATGAAAACGCAGAACTTACAGGAATAAAAGTATAGCAGAGACTGAATCAGACAAATATCATTGCTATTGTAGGGCCCGTTGCAGCAGGTGTTGTTGGCTTAAAAATGCCCAGGTTTTGCCTGTTTGGGGACACTGTAAACTATGCTTCCAGGATGGAGTCATGCGGTTTAGGTAATCTCTCTCTCTCTCTCTCTCTCTCTCTCTCTCTCTCTCTCTCTCTCTCTGAACATTGTAAGTTGCACTATAAAAATAGGAATGATTAAGCTTTAAATGTAGCTGACATCATATAAAATATACTGTGTTGACATTAGAGAGTTTGCAGATATAAATATGATATGTGGACATTGAAGCCTTTAGTAAAGTAACTACACCATTGATATAATAGGCCGAGGAACTTTGGACTGGATAGTAACATCCGGGCAAGATCTTAGAGAGATCCAGTAAACTGAAACATGATTACCCAACAAACAAGACAAAATTCAGTGCACTTAAGAACAATTGTAAAATTCAGATAGAGCCTTGTGATGACTTACGTTAACATAAGATAATAAATAACAAAACAAAATGGCAATTTATTCTAATTTCGAAATTGTTTTTTAAACAGTTTGATTTAGTACGAATATCTGTCACAACATCCCACGTTGGCATATGTGACACGTGTCAAATATGTGGTTAAAACACCATATAGTAAAATTATTAGCATTCAGACATTTAATATGAAATAAATACAACTGATTTACCCCACCCCACTCCACAAAAATTATTGTATGAATTATTTTGTTATGAAAAATGGAACCATGCTTGTCAGTATAATTCGTACGGTCTAAGCACAGATTTGATATATTCACTCATACTGATCACAGTTCACCCCAGTGATCTCATTCAAGAGCGCTCTTAAAACTCACTTATTTCGATTATAAGAACAGACGTCAAGACCTAATAATGTTACCTTACCTTAAAGACATTCAGCCTGTTTCTGTTTTCTAATTTCATAGTGTTTTGTAAACATATCATTATATTTGTCTAAAGTTGTAGAACCTCCAAAGATTAGGCACTATACAAAGTCCTCGTTATTATTATTATTATTATTATTATTATTATTATTATTATTATTATTATTATTATTATTATTATTATTATTATTATTATTATTATTATTATTATTATTATTATTATTATTATTATTATTATTATTATTATTATTATTATTATTATTTAATCAAGCACGAACTAAAATCCTCACTTGCACTCATGAAAGTTCATCCCAGGTATATTAGTTTAATCAAGCACGGATTTAAGTCCATACTTTTGCCCACCACAACTCTTACCCAGTATAATATTGTAACCAAACATGTATTTAAAGTCCTCTCTTGTACTCAGCAAATTTCATTCCCGCTGTGTCACCAGAGTAATGTCTTTTATTGAATTGTATCCAAAATGTCCATGAGAAACTCATTTGAATTATTTCTACGAAATTATTTCACATATTAAAGCCATCAGCAATAAATAACCAGATGCTACAGTAGACAATATTAGGATTGAATAAAGTTTTGTAATTCTTGTAAGACAAATTATGCTGAAGTGGATGAACATCAAAGAGAAAAACATACATTACAATTCATGTCAAACTTTTGTTTCGTCTGCCAGTAACTGCTGTAAGTCAAGCCTTCATGGACTGGTTACCTTTTAAAATGCTTAGCTAACCATTATATATATATATATATATATATATATATATATATATATATATATATATATATATATATATATATATATATATATATATATATATATATATATATAATGTGGTCTTCTCTGAACCTATCATCATCGCCGTTATCGTGGTTATTATTCCTTAACTTATTATTATTATTATTATTATTATTATTATTATTATTATTATTATTATTATTATTATTATTATTATTATTATTATTATTATTATTATTAAAGCCCTACGAATCCATATTAGCCCGGCATGCAAATGCATATTAGATGAACTTGGCGGTTTCTTCACGGAGTCCAGAGGAGAAATTTCAGTCAAGGTATTTGAGCACTTGTTCGTAAAAAGAGATTGACAAAGTGACAGATAAAAAAGCCAATATATATATATATATATATATATATATATATATATATATATATATATATATATATATATATATATATATATATATATATATATATATATATATATATATATATATATATATAAAGAAATATGGATGGGTTAATAAAATTCATTTCAAATTAGAGGGAAATATAATTTCTTTTTATACTTCGCTTCATTAATATGAGATTATCTATATTAAACTTAAGTCAACCAAAAGACTTATCATATTATATCTGCGTTTAAGGTTTGATATTTAATGCAGCTTAACGGTGCTCAAATTTCAAACTCAATGCTTCATGTACATCTTTCAATTTCAATAGCTATTGAAATACTGAAATCTTCTGAAAAACTTATATTAAATTGCCCTATGTCAATAAGGGAAATATTTTTATTGTCAGATGACGTCCATTTTTACCTTTGGATACGAAAATGAATTTATGTTAGAATTTACGTTTCCACGAAAATTTTGCTTGTCAGTTTATGTGCTCATTTTACGTTTACACGAAAATTTTGCTTGTAAGTTTATGTCCTCTTTTTACAGGGTAAAGGAACAATTCGAACATATTTCTTGCTGACAAAGGAAGGATTTGATAGGCCATTGCCTGATCTCCGATTAGCCGCAAGTCTTGAGGAACACGAATTTAAGTGAGAGGTTAATGGACTCTTGCATACGAATTCCTAGAAAATGTGTTGGTTTTCGTAATCGTTTCCATGAACAGCGACAAAAGAAAACCTGCAAAGAAAACGATATGTGCTGCACAGGCGGACAAATGTGTGTGACTCCTTTGCAAATTAAACCCGGGACATTTTCCCACACCCCTCATTTGTTCACAGTTATTTTTTAGTAAAGGTCCAAGTTATTGCGTTGTAAGGTTCCTTAGTTATTGCACAGCAAAGGTCCACAGTTTTTGGACAGTAATGCTCAACAGTTACTGCATCGGAAAGATCCACTGTTATTGCATTGTAAGGGCCCACCAATATTGCATAATAAGTATCCACAATTTATGGACAATGGAGATCCAGTTTATAGACAGTGAAGGGTCAAAGTTACTGCATAAGAAAGGAGGAAAAAATAACGAGAAGTGACAGTATACTACCTATAATAGCATCCGTACAAATATAGGACTACAGCAGACAATAACATTGATAAATTTCTTAACCCATAATGTTTTTTGTAATAATCAATACTAGATAAAAAAGTAGTTGTTAATGTATTAGATTTGTGCAAGTATTTTAATGAAGGCATTAAAGTTGTGACCAGCATATTTATATTTGTATGTAAAACTTGTTTTCAAAAAGTAGCATAGTCTTTAAGAATGTCTTTGTGACAATACAAACTATTTCCATTTCACGAGTGAAATATTTCCTGATATCTGCTTAAATAATATAGTTGTACTTTACTATTTTAGACCCAAAACCTTTTATTTGCATGGATTCTTTCTCCATTTTGTGTCAAAGTTTTTAATGGTTGTATTACAACTTCGTTAAGAAAGTCACAAAATTTACAATAATTTTAGGACTACAACTTTGTCTTACAAATTTAGATTCCACATATAATTTGTCAAATCAAGAGATGTTTTAATGCGAGGATAAAAAACATTGTATTTCTTTGAATAATATCTTGCGAGGGATTGATACAATATTTAATGATGACGCAGTCTAAAGACCGTTGAAGCTGTTACGACCTTATGCTCTTTAAGTAACAGACTGGAGTGAATGACAACAAGCTTTGTAAAATTTAACAAAGAATCTAGACTTACTGTATTACGAGTTAAATCCTAGAATTACAGAAACACGTCCTAATAACTTAAAGTCCTGAATAAACCTCAGTACAAAATCTCGAAGAAATCCAACTGAAGGCGACGACGTGTCTGTTATGCCTTATGGAGTGCTGATGTGTGAACGGTCTTTTACTAAATCACAGTAATTTAATTCCAGGTTTGAATTCAGTATTTATTCCAGTGAGTGTCTTGATCCAACAATTTTATCAGAGCACTTTTGTATTTCTGGAGAAAATAATCATTTGAGTTCAATAATTGGAAGAAAATTAAAGTCAGCCAACTGGTCACAACATCGTACAACTTGAAAATGCTAGATGTTAAAGCGTGAATTACTAAGTCCTCACAACTACAAGACTACATAATTCTCAAAGGGCCCCAAATGGCCGAGTGGTCTAAAGCGCTCTCCGTTACGGATCACCTCTGTCTACGTGGATTCGAGTCTAAGATTCAGCGAATGTGGATATGTGAGAAAGCTTGCCAGTAGCTTCTCGTGGGTCGGTGGTTCTTTCCGCGGATTTCCCGGTTTCTTCCTCCACCAATAATACTGGCCGCCACGTATATCGTGTGCTGAAGAATGGCGTTAAGCTCCAGAACTACAACAACAACAACTTTACCTCAGGTCAAAATTAGCAATTTCAAAAAACAACATTACTTAATGGAAATTAAGATTCTAGAATGATCCTGATGCTTACAAAATCGAAACCATAACCTGCAAAATTCATTTACGAAAGTCCAAAACCCTGGCCCAAGTAAATATGTTTACTTATTCTAATAACAATGATCCGGATATTAAGCCTATATAAATGGATAATATTGTATTAGTTATTTACAAAAAATTAAATATAAAAATCATTCAGGTCAAGCAGAAATGAACTCAGTTTTGGAAAAGGTCAAGTCCAACATACAATGTGACATTACACTGGTGTATAATGATAATAAAAAATTAAAACTAAAAACCAAACATTTAAATTAAATATACATAACAGAGCATTCGATCATGATCCAAAATTATCCGCACCCCAGCTATTCTCGGAGGGGGAGATACGAACGTTACAGAACGCTAAAACAGTCTTCAGAGAGCAACATCATTAAACCACATTTTTGAATTATTGTGAGTTAACTGGAAGGATTAGGACTGCTAGTAATGTGTATTTCTGAGTTCAGACGTGAATTATGAGTATTGGCAGACTTGCAAATTTTTGGGTAAGTTTTTCTACAACCTAATTTTGATTATGGCTATATTCGGTTTGAAATCGACACTAATCAATGCCCGATTTCTCCGTCATTTTCAGACATGATTTTCATAAACAGTTAAATTCGCTAAACATTTTCATTATTATATGCAGTCAGGAGATTATGTTAAAAAATTATTCAATTTGTCGTTGAATTACAGCTATGATAGTGTGTGACTCCAAATATCAAATGTCGAAAGGTCATGTAAGTTCAGTTACTAACAACTTGCGTGAATTTTGTGTAAAATTAATTATCAAAAGTTAATAAATAAAGACGGTTTTTTCTTGTTTGTGATTCATTTCTATTTTTATGAATTACTGATGGCGACATTTCGTGAATTACATATTTTTATACGAAAGGGTCAACGGTCATGACAAATTTTAAGATTTTTTTTTAATATGACGGGAGAGAGGGAATAAAAAGAAAAACGGAAAAATGAATTAGGAACATTTAGCTCTCACTGACATGCATTAATGTATATATGAAAGAATAAGAAATCAGATCCATAAATGATATCGTCATTATGGCGTTAAAATTTTTCTTTCACTGTATATATCTGCTGAAAGTCGCAATAAAATGAAAAGTATTAGGATCAGCTTATACATCATTCGATCAGTCAACGGAATGAGGTCATCTTTTTCATCATGGCCAGTCAACCGAATGAGGTCATCTTTTTCATCACAGCCAGTCAATCGAATGAGGTCATCTTTTTCATCATGGCCAGACAACCGAATGAGGTCATCTTTTTCATCATGACCAGTCAACCGAATGAGGACATCTTTTTCATCATGGCCAGTCAACCGAATGAGGTCACCTCTTTCATCATGGCCAGTCAACCGAATGAGGTCATCTTTTTCATCATGGCCAGTCAACCGAATGAGGTCATCTTTTCATCATGGCCAGTCAACCGAATGAGGTCATCTTTTTCATCATGGCCAGCAATCAGAGTGAGGTCAACTTTTACACATGGGAACCCGCAGAATGGGTCAAATGAGTTCACATGTTTTCCTCCCCCTCCATCATACTGCAAGCTGAAAATGTCACAAGATTCTGTTAAAAACGCTTACTAAATATTAGCTTTAGTTTCAGACTGCTTTTTATACTAACTCTTCCGGCTGTGACTGTCTTATAACCCCTCCCCGAAAATCCTGACCTGAGGTCAACGTTTATAGTATGGTCAGCTATTAGAGCATGGTTAACTTTTACATTACTGTCCTCCATGAGAGTGAGGTCTAATTTTACATCATGGTCAGCAATCAGAGTAAAGTAAATTTTGACATTATTGTCGGCCATCAGATTAAGTTCAGTTTTTCATAATGGTCAACCATTTGAGTAGAGACAGCTTTAATATTAAGGTTAGTTTCAGAGAAACATAAACCATTATGAAACGTCATCCTTCAGATAAATGTCAAGCATTACAATCAAAGTATCTTATAGAATGACATTAAGCATTACATTGAATTTATTCGATAGAATGACGTCAACCATTAAGATACAGGATATCCAACAGAGTGACATCAACCATTACAATGAAGTTATATAAGTGACGTCAACAATTACATTGATATTTTCTGATAGAGTGTCGTCAACCATTAGAATGAATTTTTCCCAGAGGGTAACATTAACCTTTATAATGAAGATATCCTATAAAGCGACGCCAGCAATTACTGTAAAGGTATCCTATAGAGTAACGTCAACCATTGCAATGAAGTTATCATTCAGTGATAACCACTGGAATGAGATCTTCCTACAGACTAATGTCAAACATCACAATACAGGTATCCTATAGAGTGACAGCAGTCATTGCAATAAAGGTATCCTAAAATAGTGACGTCATAATTACAATTAAGTTATCCTATAGAGTAATATCAACCATTATAGTAAAGGTATCCTATACAGTAACGTCAACAATTATAATAAAGAAATCTTATAAGCAACGTCAACAATTATAAAGGTATCCTATACAGTAACGTCAACAATTATAATAAAGGTATCTTATACAGTAACGTCAACAATTATAATAAAGGTATCTTATACAGTAACGTCAACAATTATAATAAAGGTATCCTATTGAACGACGTCAATCATTACAATACATGTATGATGTATCCTATAGAATAACGTTAACAATTACAATGAAGTTATCCTTTAGAGTAATATCAACTACTACAATAAAGGTATATCATAAAGTGGTGTTAACCGTGCAGTGAAATTATCAGACAGAGTGATTTCAACCATTATAAAAAAGTTATTAGACATAGTGACTTCAAACATTGCAATAAACGTATCCGATACAATAACGTCAACCATTAGGATAAGATTCCACTAGCATGTGACAACAAATGAAAAAAGTTCATATAACAGATTCAGGTCACCCATTTTACTATAAGGTCTTATGAATATAACAAGAGATGAATATAACCGCCAACAACTTATGATTATCCCCACAAATTAAAACTATTAGTGTTAACAACTAAATCATTAAAAAAAAATTGTATCAGTTTACTGGCGAGTCAGAACCTTTAAATGCCCACGTCTACTTGTCGCCTGATAAGTCTACGCCAGGACTACAACATGCGATGTCGACCATTTCCATAACAGTCAGACATAACAGGAAGACAGGATAAGAACTTCAGTGTGATGATCCCGACAGTCATTAGACCATTACGGTTAAGTTCGCCAACAAAGGAAGCTGAACCATTAAGGAAATCAAGTTCATCGGTTTAATGCACGCCATTACATGACATTTTGCTTGTTTTATTCACCTTAAGTACACCTGTAATGCCCGCTATTATAATGACATTTGTCTTATCCATCATGTGTACATCAGCCACATAGGTTGAAAATCGATGCATAATTACTGGTTGATATACAACAAAAAGCTGTAGCTGTGGGTTTAACAACGTTTTTGAGCACATGATAGGCTATACATGGCTACCATTATGTCTGGTGGAGAGCCTGGGGGAAAAAAAACCAACGAGATTAACTACTGCCCAGCTTTCTCAACTGTCCACATCAACCGAATCTAATCTAAGGCAATCATGAGACTATCTGCAATCTGTAATCATATATATATATATATATATATATATATATATATATATATATATATATATATATATATATATATATATATATATATATATATATAATATAATATAAATCATGTGGCGAATAACAACCCTTTCAAGCGTACTGGATCCACCAAGGGATCACGTGTGTCAGGGATTGATTAAGATTGATGCAATAAACTGAGACAAACAGTCCGAAACTAGTAACCAACTAGCTGGAGCGCTTTCAACTCTTAATGAGTCTTTCTCAATTTCAATACAAAACATATACAAAACAAACAAATAACACAAAAAACCCATGTTTGTAAAACTCTACAAGGCTGTCTCTACACAGGTTAAACATGTAGATACATTGTCTCAACCTCCCTGTATAGACTTGTTGCGAATACTGAAAAATGTTTATAATTCCCTAAAAGTCTATGAGCCAAAGCGACATCTTTTACCAGTCTGCGGCATGCTGCCCTAGTGCTACACATCACTATAAACTGTCACACTACATAAGGCGTAGCGATATGACTAAAAGTGTTAAAGTTGCGTTAAAAACTGTTTTAATCTTTTTCACACATCTATGCTGGCTGATCAGAGACTAGATGTGAGATAACAGTGAGCTGTAAATTAGAGCATTATAGCACTCGACCAACTAGATCCGCTCTGAAGTTTAACTAACATTTACTAAACGAATCCATTTCAATTAGAACACGAATTGATAAAATCCAATATTTTTTTCTTATATTACCTATGACTGTCGAATTCAAAAATTAATGTCACATTTTATTATAAATCATGTTGTCTTTTTACTAGCCTTTCTTTGAGATCTCACATTATTTTGTTAATTTTCATTATTTTTTGTGTCATGCTCTGTGAAGAGTGAATTACAGGCTTACCGTATTGCCTAATTGGAACACCAATTGTCGAAATAAACAAATCTAGACTGACTCAGTCTTTTGGAGTCTCATTTGGTCTTTTTGCCTTATACGTCTCTCATTCTCTCTCTTTTTTACACACACACACACACACACACACACACACACACACACACACACACACACATACATGCGCGAGCGCGCCGAGTATCTATATTATTATATTGTCCTTTAATTTAATAAATGTTGTTCCTGTGCTATCTTCTTAATAATAAATACTTTATGTTAGCTAACTCTGCACACGATCTACAAATACAGAGGAAGGAGTAACATATGCTCCTATATGCTGAGACATATTCATCTGTGTTAGCCATAATCCTATCTACACATTGGCGGACCGATCAGATATTTCAGTACTTTGTCCTAGCTCCCCTATTGGACGTCCTGAGTTGTCTCCTTTAGCATTTAAATGGACTGAGGCGAAATCAGATGAGAGCAGTCTACCACTGGATAGAAGAAATGGAACCAATCTCATCATTCGTTAGTTACTATTGGAGCGGATATGCGCGCTCTTTCAGGAATGTAACATCGGAGAAGGTTTGGGAGGAATGCCTGATGATTGGTGTAAATAAGATAGAAAGTTGCATAAGAATATTCCCTGGCTGACCTTTGACTCTCAAACAGGTTAGCAAATTAGCTTAAACCATAAAACTGATCCTAAAAGTTCAACAGGATTGAGGAAGCTTAGAATATGAAAAGATCATATACGTCCTTGTTGATTAGGAATCCTATCTGAAGCAAAACGAAAAAAAAAATCTTCGTAATGATTGGCAAAAATATGTTTGGATGCTTTTGTCCAGATAATTCAATGATGGGGACGTTGAGTTGGCCCTGGATTGAGCAAGCAAATTTCTCAATGAATAGCTGAACAAATTAACGTTACAAAAATAAATCCCTTGCATCCTGAATCCAATCATCTCTAAAATACGAAATTTTCTTCCTTTCTGTCTCTATACCATATAAATGACTGGAAGCAACTCTACAACTTCTGTGAACCACCCGCTAGTTGGAGTAAGTTTTAATCTGAACGATGCATCAACTAGGAGGCTCGCATTCGTTGGAAGGGATTTTTCGGAATCTGATCGGATAAGCATTCAACGGAAATCATTTTTTTTTTTACTTTAAATAAATTCTTCGATCACACTAATGCTACGAGGTGATATAAGGAGGACATGCATTTCAGTCATCCATTAGAGTAAAATTGCTGAAATCTTTATACGAAAGATAGTCCATTGTTTTATCTTTAGAGCAGTATAACCAAACGTCACGTGATCCATGACAACTATACAGAGCTGAAAAGAAGGTAATGATCGCTTTTTGCTGATGAATTTTCCGGGAGAATCAACAGAATTGGTTAGATTATTGCCCGTCAGGAGGCTGTGCTGACTTCAACATGGTCTGGTGATTATCTGGAGAGCATGAACTGGGCCCACTAAATTCAAATTCTATCCCTGCAATCATAAATCCTAATTCTAAAAGGTTGATTGTACCAGTCAACATATCTATTATATGAAAACGTTACTTTCGAAAGCCAGGCACGCCAAGATCGCTCTAATTTCACAACCTGAGGTCGTCATTACGCGATTCAGCTCATTGAGATTTCAGAGCACGCCGAAAATATAACCCACTTCAGCATCACTAATAGGGCTTATGAGCGATATCCTTTTACCACAACTTCAGTGGAAGAGAATAATGCTTTCATGTTCCAAAGACTTTTCTCTGTACTTTTTAGGTAATTCCTGAGGACACGAGCAGGATCTTGCATGATATCTATCTCGATCTATCGCAGAAACGTAAAGTATGACAATTCTCAGATTGATTGCTTACGACAGCCTATTTTTGCTACAATTTCTAGCTGCTTCAGTACGACCACGGAACCATCTGATCTGAGCTGGAAAAAGTTCGGGTCAAATTAAAGGGCATATAACTCACTCACATTGTATGCAAACGCATCAGCGAAGTTCTCGTTATTAGATCACGTTGTTCTGAATTTTTATCTATGTCAAAATCGATGAGAGGTTTCATTTAGGACACAAGGTGAGGACTATGATCAATTAATACCAAACTTGGCTAGAAGGTCTGATAATCTTTGTTTTGATTAATATCCCTCAGCCACAATGTCTGACAGTCGGAAGAAATGAAGCGGTAGCCTTCGACAGTAACTGAGTCAAACTTTTTCTCGTAGAGAAGCAAGATGAATCAGCCAACCAAGGGTTCGAAGCACTCAAATGGATGCTGTTTTTTGTTGACATGTACCAATCCCTCAACACGCCTCACTTTTCCCTCGTACTATGAAAACATAGTTGATAAATTTTGCGAACGTATATATATATATATATATATATATATATATATATATATATATATATATATATATATATATATATATATATATATATATATGTAGGCAAACTGAATGACTGAATAACCTTGCGCCAAGCTAGGTGAATATGGACGTGGTAATATGCGTGAAATCAAATCTAGACGGATTGTAAATTCCTCTCCTTTGATGGAAAATCTGATTGATCGAGCCGTTTCTGAACATAGATTATATCCGGCAATGTATGTGTTGCTCTTGTTGCAGTAGATGACATTTCTATATTCGCCTCTGATAGCAGAAAGAATATGGAATAAAACCTCGAAGAGTTCAGTTTCCAAACAACCTCCACCAACCGATCTGTATTTCAAAATCGGACGGTATGTCCATCACGAAAGAGGAAGACAAAATAGGGGTGAGCTGAATAAATGAAATCTTAAGCCCGTCCGAAACATAGTAATGTTTTTCCCTAATTGTACCATAGTATCTCTCTGATGGATAAACCATGAACAATTTACTTGTATATTCCATTATTCGAGCAAGTTTTACAGGTATGGATTGATGGATGAATGGATGGACGTTTGGCTCTATTACCAGCTAGACAGTATGCATGGGTGTTGACTGTCCCATACTGCAGCATTATAGTCCGGTATGTGGCACGGCTCGCCGACTGGACGAATGTCAGGTATTGGACTATTCAAAAGACGGAACAGCATCGTTCATCATGAAAAAATGAAGTGAATCATCAAGATCCAATTTAAAAAAACAAGACAACAACATATGCTCAGGATCTTCAGGCCCAATGTCCATTCTCTGACATGCTTGGAGACTTAGCAATAGCTTATCAAGAACAAACTTGGGTTCAACTTAACGAACAGCTACTTTCTCAAAATCAAAAGAATGACCAGACATTAGAATGAGATTGTCATAAGTAATTTGTCACAAATAATGAAACATAAGATTTACATTACCCAATTCAGAGAGAAACAATACAGTTTGGATTAGAAAAAAAAAACTAGAGAGATAACTAATCACATGATGCAGATCACATACTCATTAGAGTTTTATAGGTATTATTGCTAAAGGTCAGGTCATCAGGGTACCTGTGCCTGTCTGCAAGAATCATTACTAAATCATTCATTAAGGCACTGATACACGGAGTATCCATTTATTCCATGATAATGCACCAGTGGAATAAATCAATTAGCGACACTTCCAGAAGGAGCAGAGCATCCAAACTTTGCCATATCTTCCATACAGCCTGATTTAGTTCCAAATGAATTTTGACTGAATCCCATTATCAAATATTTACTGAGAAGCACAATTTGAAAGCTGCTGCGATTGTTTGTGAAGTTTTGCAATGTATGTGCAAAAGGCATTTAAAACTGGATAACCAGGCTAAGAATGTTTGTAGTACAGGGGAATGGCAATGAACAGACATATTTTTCACTGATAATGTACTTTGTTGCACAGCATGTTAATATTTAGAAAATTTTTATTTTTTGCCAGGGCTCTGAACGAGTCTGCTAAAATGGCATGTTGAGAAATAGCAACCAAGAAATGACAGAATTTGGCACCAATCCATGGGCAACACTTTTTTTTCCAACTTTTGTCTTCATTAGTGGAAAGGAAAATGAGCTTAGAATATATAAATTTATTGCATAATTTACATAAAATCAGCAAAGATGTATAACATTATTACAAAATATTGAATTCTAATTTCTACAATGACATTAATTACACTAATTTCTACAAACAAAGATGATTTTCTGAAGAAAAAAATATGATTTTGCGACAATGATTCAGCAGATGACATGTTATTGTGAGTCTAAAGCATGCATGATGTACACAAAAACAAAGCCAACACAATGTCTTAGTAAACACCATGCCTAATCATCAGCACATCATATAAAATCTATTTTCTGTTTTGACAATTATGTATAACAGAGCAGTATGTGTACCAACTAAGAAAATGTACTGATAATTTCAAGAATGGTTGTAAAATGTCAACAATACCTTATGAACGTTATGATGCTTACAGAGTGACACAGTCGGGAAGGTTTTGGACAATTAGATGTGAATGTCTGAATAGCTTTCAATATTTCCACAGCTACATAATGCCTCACATCTTAGCTAGTGACAGCATCAGTACCTGTGTATATTGCAAGTATAAATGACACCTGGCCATGGGCAAATTATTAGTGACACACAAGTTCATTTGCATTGAAATTCCAAACATCATTTCAATAATCTCATGAAAGTTACAGATGCATTAATCGAGTTCAGATAATCGAGACTTAACTGTATGGGTAATGCATCGAGTTTAGGCACATCAACACAATCCTGGCTACACTGTGTCAATCAAAAGTTGTTAGCATTTTCATTTATTTCTATAACTTCGTGTGTTGTGATGAAGAATTGATACAAAGTATCATTTTTCCACCTACTAGAGGTACAGACCCTTTCACTAAATACTGAGTTATTCATGAAATGTAAAAATATATCGTGAAAAAGTGACTAATATAAATCTGAGACATTCACATATAATTTTTACCTCATAAACTATCAACATCAGTAAAATATTTGTAAGAAGATAGACATGCATTAAACAAAATTTTAAATTCAGAAAATCAGAGAGAAATTTTTAATACTGAGATATGTAAATTAAAATATTAGCATAATACTTAGCGTGAGCTAATCAAAACTAAATTAAATATTTTTCTTTTCCCTATTAACCAACATTCCAACATTTAAGGCTTTTCCAATAATGGGAAATGACCTTTAATGTTATATAGTTACTGACATGGTGGAACCATAAATCACATGACTTGATCTGTAATATAGTTACTGACATGGTGAAATTATGAATCACATGACTAAAACATGGCCACTATCTTCTAGGGAAAAAATATAGTGAATAAATTGATATACTTCAAGCAAATACAAATAATGTGGAACTTCTCATCATTTGTTCCACTGTCTTCGAAAGAAATTAACTGAATATTTTCCTCATCTTTATGCATTATACATCAAGAAGGAAAAATTTGATGATATTATAACATTACGTTACAGTTTACATCATTTTGTCATTCAACTCTTCCTGACATGTTCATGTGTGTCAGGATTTAAATTAGAAATTAACACATTTCTTCCATGCTTGTAATTTATTTCCTACAATAATGTTAAAGGATTGGTAAATTATGATAATTATAAATCAGAGTATACAATAAGCACTAGCGTATGCAAACTGTCTAATTATTAGGTGTACGCATTTACTGGCATTGCAAATTTCTAAGTTCACTGCCAAAACAAATTGTCCACTTGTGATATTAGACAGTAGAATCCATCTCATTATATATGAAGAGCCTTTCTGCCCATTGAAATGACCAACATGCTGCAATTGGTTGTTGACTAGAAAAAAATTAAACATGCAGCACCTACATGGTTCTCTCCCCTGTATTTCTTTACAGATCAAGATACTATCATTCCATTAAATGATCATGTAATGCTAACTCAAACACTAGACATGGATATTATACCTATTTAACATCAAATTTAAATACATGACAACACAAACGTTTTTTTTCCATAACCAGTTATCAGCTTAACATTCAGTTATTAGATAATATATGAATACCAAAGGTATATGATGAGACCAATATATGGATTCAGTTGAAATCCAACTGCCATTACAGCAAAACAAAAAACGAGGGTTAACTTAAAGTGAAAAACTTTTTCAAATATGAACATAGCAAAAACTACCATTAAAATTTTATATCACATACAAAAATTTGAATTGTATTATGCTGACTGAAATTACAAGTACCATATTTCCTTGCTTATAAGTCAAATTCAATGGCAAACTGGACATAGATCTGCCATCCAAAATACACTGGCCAATCTGAGTCTATACAGTTTGTAATCATTGGAAACAAAATATAAAGACACTGACCTTCTGGTGCATTATGCTCCAGCAAAGCAGGGTCTGTGTTGCTTGTGTTGAACTAGTCTTATAAGCAAGAAAATACTGTTATTAAAAATAGGAATTGAATTGTCATGGTTTACTGTGCACGATAAAAATAAAAGTTCTATGAAAGAATTCTAAATTGCTTACAAGAGGTCATTGTGCATTAGGTTTCAATGGAAGACTGAAGGTTTCTGATTTGATCCGAATACATTACTTCTGGATTGCAAAATCATTCTCCAATCAAAATGTAATTATCATACAAAGTAAAACTGTTACTTAAAACCACTTTTCAGCAGAACAGTCTCTGTGTTTATACTCAAATTATTTCAATATTATTAGGTATATTATTAATATACCTGTTTCCAAACAATGACATGAAAAACTGAAAGCCAGCAAGTGAACCTGAAATTGTCTAAAAAATGGTGCTAACAGCAACATTTGTTCAATTTGAGCAATAAAACAATTTGAACAGAAGTAAAACAGTTGTAAAACCTAGCAAATGACACTTTCAGTGTAGACCCTAGCAATTGACACTTTTAATAGTTTCACATGGCACAATTTGATGGTTTGCATAATCTGACATCTTTCATCACTGCTAATTTTGTCCTTATTGCATACTGTAGTACAAGTCACTTGGGTCATGCATACACATTTATTCATTTTAAATTAAATATAAATTGTTTTTTTAGAATTTGAGACTAATTTTCTTTACCACAGTCTATTTAATCTTGATTATTGAATGGTCTGCTTCTTTACTGTCACCAAGAAACTTCCAGATGAAAATATTATCTGTCACTATGGGCTTATACAATGGTTGCCATGAACTAAACTTGGGTCAAAATAAGAGCATATCAAATGGAATCATCACAATAGATGATAGTACAAATTTATTTATCAATATGTGTGGCTTTCATCCTGACGACACAGTAGGCAGCATTCAATCTGGATTGTATTGGATCACACTTTTAGGTTCATTTCGTCCATTAATGTCTATGTACTTTAACATCGATTTTGCCATATGCACCTCTTTGAGCATCTACATAATGGCTTTCAAAGGAATAGGGATATGAATCCAATGAAGTAATTACTTGCTGCTTAAAGGTATGTAGAATCAATTCTAACAGCTGACACCCATTACTTAAATGGTATTTGCTTAATACCTACATGACCCTTGACACTTGTACTATAAATATCGAGTCATTGAAAATCCTCCTGAAATGAAGTAAATCTTCTGTAAATCTTCTCATTTGATCTTTCTAAACTGTCATGTGTATACAGTTTCTGAATTGAAGGCACAGTTAGGGATTTAGAAGGCAGTAGGTAAATTCAGGTGGTATGGATAATTCTGGTAAGTTAAAACTTTCTAGGTGTTTTATAATCAGTCAAAATGAAATTTGATGGATGCAGCAATCTCTGTAAAACTGTCAGCTTGTTCAATGAAAAACACATTAACAAATAATAATAGCTACAACATACCTTACAGTACTAATGTTGTAATTTAGCTTTTATGAAAGTTGCTGCTTTAGTGTCAGTGCAGTAACACAGGTAAATTAGCATTGGTGTAAATCAGATGCTTTTGTTTCAATGAGGTAACACAGTATGTTAGAATTGGTGTTAATTGGATGCATTAGATTCAATGCAGTAACACAGTAAGTAAGCATTTGTGTAAATTGGATGCTTTAGTTTTAATGCGGTAACACAGTAAGTAAGCATTGGTGTAAATTGGATGCTTTAGTTTCAATGCTGTAACACAGTAAGTTGGCATTGGTGTAAATTGGATCCTTTAGTTTCAATGCGGTAACACAGTAAATTAGCATTGGTGTAAATTGGATGCTTTAGTCTCAATGCAGTAACACAGTAAGTTAGCATTTGTGTAAATTGGATGCTTTAATCTCAATGCAATAACACAGTAAATTAGCATTTGTGTAAACCTGCTTCTTTAGTTTCAGTGCACTATGATAGTTGCCATTTTTGTAAATCCAATGCCTAATTTTTAATGTGGGTCATTTGCACTAAATCAATCTGGCAGTTTCAGTTTCATGTGGTAGAAGAGAATACTTTTTTTCTGCAATCTATGACAAAATTTTCCAGCTTTAAAATTATGATAAATATATTATCATGGTAAATGTTCCAGTGATTACAGTTTACTCTGAGGGAATGCTTTCTTTGGCACATTATGCACTTTCCTGTCATCTTCGGGATCTCCAACCATACAGTTATTAGCACCGAATATATTGTGGGGATCCAAGTACTCCTTAATGGCACGCAGTGTTCCCAGTCCTACATCCCCAACTGTCTGTCTTAGGTATCTCTTCCTGATTTTTCCCACTGTAAAGTACAAAATAAATATTGTAAAGCAGGCAAGGCATACCTCTTGTAATACCTAATACATAACAACATCAAAATAGCTTCTTTAAGACTGCTCCAGTGGCCTAGTGGTTAGAGCATCCTCCTCAAATATGAGAATTTGCATCTTCAAACCCTGGCTGTCATACCAAAGACATAAAAATGGTACTACATCATTCTCATATTGTTCTTTTCAAATTTGTAATGTGCTCTTGATTTTTAAATTTCTCTGATGTGACATGTTTTGAAGTTAAAAAAGAGCCCTCAACTTGAAGATGTTTCAGTCAAATCTATGAGTCACATCAATAAAGCCTGTTTCATCTAATGTATGGCACCATTTTCTTTAAAAGTAAAGACTGGTCCATTCCTAAGTGTATTATCAATATAATGGAACTGAGGCAAATTTTCAGAGTAAAGAAACCAATCAGTTTTTTATTTTTTAAATATGTCATGTATAGTTGCTATAAATAGAAAATAAGGAAAGCAAACATAGGTCTAGAATTGAGAAAATTACACTTTCCTTTATAATTTAGAACATTCTCAAATTTATATGGTGAGTGGTATAATATAAAAAATATAAAAATAAAATTCATTTTTATTTTGCAAGTACCAAATTAATGTAATCAATGTACAGGGTAGCATTAAGATGCAAAATAATTGCACCAGAAGTAGAGTGGTTGGCATGTAAGACGCTTCAAAGGGGTACTGTAATCAAGGACACTTTAGCAGTCAAGTTTTCTATGCCAATGTTCTTCAAGTCCCTAACATTATGGCATGCATGGAATCACAACTAAGAGTACTCTAAATTATTATATGACCTGGAGCTTTCATTGTGACTTATATATAATCAGCTCTTTTTCTCCACCTCGGTTACATATGTTGTCATATGAACCTCTTTCATTGTACTCCATTTCTTTTTTGTGTGAAAATATGCTAATAATATTGCTTCACCTAGCAAGATATATGCAGATGGATATTTTACATATATCTTGCTAAGGGATGCAATATTATTACAGTATTTTCTATAACAAAAACGAAAAAACCCTGGATTACCCAGAAAGAAGCACATATGACCGCTTCTGTGGCTCGGTGGTTTAAACATCCACCTCAGATGCAAGTGGTTGTGGGTCCAATCCCTGGCTGAGACATACTAAAGATTTATAAAAATGATACTAACAGCTGCTGTGCTTAGTGGTAGGACTAGTTGGCCTGGTTTAAGAATAATGTAACTAGGTGGAATATCATGCTAAATGTCTGCAGCATAATGTTCCAGTACTAGACATCTCTATTAGCTTCCACGCTGCACATATCGTAGCAATATAACTGAAAATGTTTTAAAGCAATGTTAAAAATCCAAACCCAAACTAGATGTTTTTTCTGACTGTGTAATAATACTCTTGTCTCATTCAATTTATCAACATTGTCATTTGTACAAATATGTTAGACTGTGCTGTACAGCAATATTATTTGAACCATGTGATTTTCGTTCATTTTGTCCCTTGCTGTGGACCAGTATAAAGGCAGGGCAAAAAGTGAAGACATTAACTGTAGTTTCAGATCTTCTTAAATGGACCTCATATATAAGGAAGACTTTTGGATAGCCTTACATGGAAACTTGATGTTTTCTTGATGACTTTCTAATGCTGAAAGTGTGTGTGTGTGTGTGTGTGAGTGTGTGTGTGTGTGTGTGTTTGTGAGTGTGTGTGTGTGTGTGTGTGTGTGTGTGTGTGTGTGTGTGAGTGATTTAGATTTTTATCATAGATTTAATAATAATGCTGTAGGAAAACTGACTGTACAAAGCTTTCAAACAGCTTATCCCAACTTTACCTGAAAATGTTAGACTGTGTCTGCTTTCTGCAATATTTTTTTTGTGTACTAGAATGAGTTTTTAAGACTGTACACCTGTCAAAATACAGACAAGTAGTCTCTGGATTTCAACCATAGTGGGGGTTAATAGGTTAATCTTTCTGTCTTTTTCTTTTCATTATCATTAATGATTGTCTTTTTTCTCTAGTCATAAAAATGATGGCATAAGAATTAAAATAAGCAGAATGTCAATAACTTCTCTAAAAAAGTTCAAAATTCTTCCAATTTAGATTTTAATAATTGTTATTCATCTTTGTCTTTCAAGATTCTTTTTCAGTGCTCACAAACAGAATGGCACAATAAATATAAATTTTTACATTTAAACCTTTTTGCAGTATTAAAAAAAAAATTATACCTTTTTTGCTGTATTTAAAAATCTCTCTCTCCCTCTCTTTTGCTCATTTTGATGCTAACCTAGAGACTGGAGGCAATCTCTGACACTATTCTTCAATAGCATATTTGTTCTCACCCATGGAATACCAGCCAAAGTGACAGCAAGGCCTAGGCATAGGTTACCAGAATATAGAACATGGAAACGAGCAGATGAGAAAGTCAGGTTACCTAAATTTAGAACATTGGAAAGCAGAGATGAGAATACATCAATATATACTAAACTGAACTAATAGAGAATATTTGAAACCTGACTTGAAAGACCACCGTCTAGGAAGACTCATTTTCTTCATGATATGATCTCTTTTATAAAATAATGAAATACCAACAACAGAGAACCCACCAAACTTAAAAGACTCTATTTTCTTGGCAGATATTTCTCTTTAAAGAATAGCTCTGTACTTCTGTACTGAGAAATATGCTTATACACCTTAATGCCACATTTCACAAGTGAGCACAAAGCATGGATAAAATTGGTTCGAAGAAGAGCATCACTTGTTCATAAGCAAGATCATTAAAATCACTGAAAACTCACCAAAGCATATTCCAAGTCACATGACAGACCCTGATTTATGTCTGTGCAAGCAAATTAAAATCATTAAAATCACTGAAAACTCACCAAAGCATGTTTCCAAGTCACATGACAGACCCTGATTTATGTCTGTACAAGCAAATTTCTGCCTCAGTACTTACCACCATGATGATGTGAAATACTGCCCCCATTAGCCAGGATTTCTTCTCGTGCACAATTCTGAAAAGCAATAGCAAGAGAAATTGATGCTAAAGAAAATGTTTCCTTTAAAAGAATGTTCCCTATTGATGATATGTACTGTATATACATACAACTCATTTTTGACTGGAAACAACATAAATCCAGATCTGTCAGTACATTATGCAGATATGGATCTAAGCAGCTGAATCATTGCATATATGGTAAGTGTCCCAATTATAATAAATTCATTATAAATGCAATACATACAGCAGTGTGAAATAGAAAATGTAACTGGATGGGTAAAAATGACTGACAAAAAAAGGATGAACAGATGCATGTACTTCATATGGTATATAACAAACGCTATAGGCATTTGATAAATAACAATGACAGCATCATTGCAGATTGTTACTTCAAATATAAATTTCAACTCAAGCTTCTGAAAAACATATCATGTCAATCAAACTTACTGATTAGTTGACACAATATTCAATCCACTTCAACCATTTCAAAGCCAGCAAAAGAAAGGAAATTTTTGGAGTAAAGTATGTTTGTCCAAATAGATCATGTTAAACTTACAAAATAACCTCTGTATCAAAAAAAAGGAATCAAATATATATAGAAAAATGGAAGTATCTCTTACAGATTAACTCCCTTTATCCTCGTGTGGCCATTGATATACCAGATGTTTACCAGTTTAAGCTTGAGCAAAACAAAACAAGATGCTCACATTGGTGGGGTAGGATAAGAGAGACTAACTGAAACTTGATCATGTAATTATTTCTGCAGAAACACAATTTACTACAATGCTTCCTTTCTCAATCAAATATTATTAGGCAAATAGGTATAAGGAAGAGTAAAAGTTTGATCACCCAAACCCTACTCAAGCCATGCTGTTGGAGCATGATGACTGCTCTAATGGAAAAAAAGACTCAAAGTGAATGCAGCACAAGCAAAGATTATGTGCTAATACTCATGTGATGAAGATCCCTGTGGGATCCTGCACCAGAATGTTTCTAGGGTGAATCCCATGAAAGTGTAAGGAAACACCTTGGCTGTGGTTGTTTGGGATGAGGTAAGTGTCAACTCTCAACTTTATCAGTCAAATCGAGATATTAAATTTTATGGTCAGACTTGTGATAATCACTAACATTTCAAGAGCCAAAATCTTCTAGAGTCATATGTGATACTGTCCAAGCTCAGAGTATGGCAATCTAAAAACCCATTTTAGCTAAGTTGTCTTGCTTGCTTGCCTTAACTGGTAGGAGGAGCTTTTGATGGCCACAATGAACATTCTTAATGAGCCTCAGAACGTTTCTGTGAGTGCATACCTTTCTCCATGGGTAAATTTGAATAAACAATGCAAATAGTTACTTTTTGTCTCCCATAGACAGTAACCTGTTCTTACCGATGAAACCAGGTTTTACATCATTTAGTATAACTTAGCCATCAAAATGGATTTGCATGCAGTTCAGATCCATAGACATTGCATGTAGTTCACTCACCTTGCAAGCTGAAGCTAGGGCTATCAAAAAATATGTCTTGCATGACAACAGCTTCAGTGAGGCTGAAGATATATGCTAAAATTTTGGAAGACTTGAGCCAGATCAAAACCCTGCTTTAGTTCCACTTGGGGAATAAGGTGAGCAAATGGGATTAATTTAGGTCTTCACCATGAAAGAGGATGACAAAAATGAATGAAGCCAGATGAACCAGATTTGAAAAACCTCTGAAATGGCATGAAGCACTCAATCATTTGTTGGTAAAAGGCTGATCATTGTCTGGCATAACATAAGAAATCTGATGCCCACTACAAGATTGCCAGCTAGTAATAAAGATGGCTGGTTTTTGTTAGTTGTTGGGAGACTTGATCAAGGAGAATCACTGTTTTCTTTCCCAACTACCCACATCTTTTTTAAAGCACAAGATTTATGGCTACCTATAATTTGTCTGGCAATGAAATGTTGTTGTCACTGGCGAGAAATAGCACTGCGATCTTTCTGTTAACAATTATCCATTCTCTGGTACAGCCAATGTCAAGGTCATGCAGAGGTATGAGCATGCCACCTCAATTTGTACTATAAACAAAAGTGGACAACCAAAACAGTGCATTTTAATGGTGGTGTTTGAAAGAACATTTCAAGAGACCATAACTACTTAACACATAAAGGTTGCAACAAGCCATCTGAGCATTTACTACCATGTGTTGTCCAACTTGACAACACAGCATACCAATTTCCATGTGTTGTCACTCTCTACCTTCTCAGCTAGATAACAAAAGAAGTTGAGTTGAGCATGAAACATGTCTGTCCACATTATAATAACAGTGTATCCTTTATGGGGGTGCAAGATTGAGAGTCAAAAATACACTTAATGTCAAAACTGGGGTAAGATTGAAAAATAAATAAAACCTTGGTGTCAGAACTGAAATGAAAAATGTGATGGTTTCTGAAGCACAAATGAGGGTACAGTGAAATGCAAACCAGCTGGAAGCAGACATGTCAATTATAGTAATGTCTTTATCTAAATTTTCTGAGGGATACAATTCCGTATGTGACTTGTACCATTAAGGTGATAACAATGAAAGTAAATGACTCACCGAAAAGAAGGCTATTGATATATCATTCACAGATCATATCTGAGGGATATCCAATAATTTCGGCAACTTTGCTGACTAGGGGAAAATCCTGGAAGATGAATGTTCATCATATTCATCAACATCCATTGAGGCTGTGACCTTATATATTCCACTGACACTTGGAACACAAGTCTTTAGATCACTTTATATGCCACCTCAAAATTGAACTCCATCATTTCTATGGTCATATTAGAATTTACCTTAAAGTAAGCATGGTCCTTCTCACTGACGGGAGGGATAACCTTCCCCTGTACACTGTGTCTTAGGATATAACCTTCTATACTCTAATCATAATGATGTGGCATCTCCATGTCTTATGTAGGCTCTACAATATGCAAGCATTTAAAGCATGTTGCATCTTTTACATGGATGATGTTATTCTAGAGTTGTCCATCAGGCCTGGCCAGCTGACTAGAGAGGCAACACCAGTTGTGATGCCAGTGCATGTGTCAGTTTGCTGTTCATGGATCATCATCATTGTTTGGAATCTAAATTTTTAGTGACATGAGTCTAGGGTTAGGGATAATTATATTAAGGTTAGGGATATTTATGTAAAATGTGATTTTGATCTGCTTGCTTCTATGTTCATACATGGCAATCCCCTGAGAGGTATCAACATAATTGTTACTATTTTGGGGTGGCCAAAAAGTACAATCTGAGCATAAAAAGTGTAAACAATATATTACATGCCATAATTATAGAAAACAGTATGAAAAATTTACATTTTCTTTGGCTACTTACCTGGATGTGCAGTTGCTTACAATTCTTATCACAGATCGACTAAGTCAATATGGATTAGTACATGAACGCAAACACAACAATAAATTAATTATACACAACATTCATTTGAACTTATCTACATCTTATGTTTAACGTTTGCTGGAAGGTTGTTAATCAAGTCCACAAATTCTGAATGCTGTATAAAAGCAGTGTTTAAGTCCTTTTTCAAAACTTGTAACACTCTATTGGTTTGTCTTTTTCCTAATGCAACATGTTTTTCAGTTTAACAAACTCCATAACCTCTAACATGTTTCTATCATATAACATCCACAAGTCACACTGCTTGTGCCATACATTTCTCAACATGGTCTAATACTTAAGTGTGCATCAAGAGATAATGACTATGTGACACATGGTTTCAAATTCAAGAAACCCATGTTTTCTTGGAAACATGTCATGTACAGTTATTATAAACAGAAAATAAGGCAACCCAACCTTGAAATTTATAATCATATGGCCATTAATTTACTTTAAAAATAGGAAAATATTCAAACTTTTCAAAAGCAATCATCTTTTAAAAACAAATGAAGTCATATTTTTCTCAAAGACCATGTTGCTCCAAATACTATTTCCTTTTCTTCCTAATATGGTTTTCTTTACAAATGATTGAAAATAAAAAGCCCCTTAAGAAAATATATCACACTGATGCTGGCATTTTGACAAACAGGGTCATATTTCAAAGATTACGTGTCAGAGCCATACATGTGTTCTCTATATAAGATATATCATAATTTCTACATATCTTTCTAACATTGTCTTAATGATAACTGATGAGTAATTCTGACACACATGCAAATCTACTATAATTTTTGACTGGTCAAACTTTATATTTTGCCACAATGAAATATAGTATAATTTCTGATTTTTAAAACTTTATATTTTACAACAATAAAATGTACTGTTATTTCTGACTGGTTAATACTTTATATCTTGCAACAATAATCCACTGTATACTGTTTGACACCATGATAACTTCAAAACTTTCCATGATGTAGTGCCAAAAAGAATTACAAAGAATTGTATTGCATTATAAGAGGCAGTTAAAAACAGATATAACAGTCTTGGATTTATGGATTTGAGGTTTTACAAAATAAAGATAAAAGTGTTAAGAACAGGGATACAAATCTTGTATTTGAGGATTTAAGGATGTCGAGGATAAAAATGATGGCACTGTATTTGTGGAACTGAGGATGTTGACAACAGGAATAAGTCTTACATGTGAAAATGCTTGCTGATTGTGGTTTTTCCATTTAAATCTGTTTTACTGGCTCCATTGTGATGAAGACATGTCATCAATAAATGCAATTTGCAATGATAGAACAATTGTTAATATCCCCAAGCCTTCAAATGTACAACAAATGAAACTGTTATTCCCAAATTTGTCCAAGTGTCATTATATAGGACAACTAATCAGACTGTGTTTCTCCATAGCTGCTCCAAACATATTCATGTCTGTAAATTTTGAGTGCTAAATATAAACAGTCAAATTTGGCAAGAGTAAAGTCAAGTTCCCGTGAGAAGAGCATATTAATACTTTCAATGGCCTAGATCTGATGTCAACAGCTTGCAAAGGCTAATATTTTTCAGTGAGTTGTTTCTAAAAGATATTCATTATAATTACATGGAAGGACAATAGGCAAGACTTAAAAGCCACAGATCCTACAAAACCTAAAATGGATAATATTTTTTACAAATTTGTATTTTTGGGATTTTTCATTTGCATTTATTTTGTGTTCTGTTCTCAATCTGGATTTCTTTAAATTTTTTTATCTGCATTTTCATTCATGTTTGCATTCCAGGCTCTAAGATAATTTTTCATTTAAGGTCTCAGCGATGCAACCTGATTTGGGATTTATCTCTTCCAATCATCAAATAAATTCATTTTTATTCATTTAGAGTCAGTTGTCTTTGCATATCCTTGTGAACGGCTCCATGCTTCCATAAATGTACTATTCAAAGCAATCAGAATGTTTTAATTTTACTGAATTTTTGTAAGTGGTGAGTTTTACTTGATTTGTTTCAATGAGTTCAAATCTGTGCTATTTTAGTTTACTGCAAAATGTTGTAAAAATAAAATCTGTATGGAAAGTTCTCCACATATGGTGCATACACCTTTTTGGTATTTAATTTAAATTTAACACTAAGGTTTATCAAGTTTAAACCAAATATCTGTAACATTTATGCAGATTGGTAATAGTTTAGATTATACCTCTATGTCTTCATAAACTTGGACTGGATTGGAAATACCACGATAATTAAAGCCAAAGTAGAAATAGACACATGCTCCAGCGTCATATGTCTGGGTAACCCTGAAATTGATTAAAAAAAGGAATTCTGAATTGTACATGCCATTATAATTACATTCCTTTGCTATATTAAAATGGATAAAGAACAGCTCTGCCTGAGTGTTTTGTTAACTGAGAAAACTCCTTATATTATTGTTCATGAACCCCAAATGTGTAGTATAGGCCATTCAATTTACACATACATGGTACCCATGGAAGACACTTTTTCGAAAAATATATACACCAAAGTTCTCTGATTATTTATTTAGTTCATATGAAAATAAAACAAAAAATTTTTTACTTGTATCTATGGGTGGTTACTCCACATAAAAGTGCTTTCCCTGGGTTCCAAGTATATTTTACTGGAACAGTTCTATATAATATACTGAGTGTGTCAAAGTGTTCATTAACCTTTTGTACCCTTTGTAATGTGGTTCATGGGAACCAAAATTATGTACTAAAAATATAATAAATGTGACAAAGTGTTAACTAACAGAGTGATCCTCTATTTAGTATGTTTTGTTGTTGTTGTTATTGCATGGTTTAACACCATTTTTCAGCAAAAAGATAGGTTATCCATGCCGGCCAGTATTAATGGTGGAGGAAGAACCTTAAGAAACCCTTGGAAAAAACTACCAACCAGAGAAAAACTGCTGGCAAGCTTTCTAACATGCCCACATTGACCGAACCTGAAACATGAACCCAAACATACAGAGGTGCAATGGCTGTGATCCATAATGATGAGTGCTTTAGACCACTTGGCCACTCAAGGACACTAATGTGTTTTGTTGAAAGCAAAAAATAAATACTAAAATAATATGAATGTGACAGTGTATATTAACTTATTGATTTTCTCTTTATAATGAAACCTTAGCATGCTGAGATTCTGCCTAGCACATAGCTCTAGTCCACAAATCTGGGATCAGCTCAGAATACGTTCTATGCAGGGAATCTGCCTAGCATAAATTTAGTTACTATGGGATCAGCTCATAGTACATTAGCATTCTGAGTAGAATACAATGTCAATTATAAGGCTTAGTCATTGGCTAACAAGGGGATAGGGGAGTTGTACATGTACCTTGAAACAGAGGCAAACAAAAAATTAGGCTGGATACTATAATTAGCCTCATGCTGGCTGTCTGCTTGGGGCTTGTTGGGAGAGTTCATGCACAACTTGGTAATCTGAGTTATTCTAGATACATATACTGTTGGTTGTGTGAGCGGGGTTTCTCTGATAATGACAAGGGAAGGATGAATTGGTGGTGTGGTAATATGATACGAGAATCAATTATAATGCTTCCTCAGTGGATAAGCAGGGGATAGGGAAGTTGTACATGTACCTTGAAATTGAGAGACAGACAGGGAATTAGGCTGTGAGACTATTATTAGCCTCACACTGGCTGACTGCTTGGGGCTTGTTGGGAGTACATGGGCTTGTGTGGCAGGAGCAGAAATATTCCTATTGCTTGGAATTGCCAGCAGTAGTCAAAGACCCAATCACATTAGAGAATCTTAAACTACCTTGCCTGATCATATAGAGTACATGTGACCAGTCACTTCTCTGGTTTCAAAGGTACATTGAACAGTTTCAATGCACTCCTTGGCCTGTCAAAGCTACAGACAAGAGATTTAGTCTCCGAATCAAACAGTTCTTAGTTTTAAGCTAAAACCTGCCATATCCCCTGTCACCATCCATTTGGATTTTCTTTTCTTTCACCTCATGTTTTATATCTTGACTTTAGTCATGTGCAGGGAGCTACCATGAGTTGGAATCATTTTCCCCAATCCGACACTCTTAAGATGTGCTAATAATATAAAGGATTGCCCATTAAATACATTTCATTTACAGTTAAAATTCAGCCTAGTACAGCTTTAGTTAAGATCAGATCAGCCCATAATACATTAGCAAGCTTGGAGTCAGCCTAGCACAGAGCTGCTCTAGCCCACAAATCTGGGAAAATACATTCTAGGTGGGAATCTGCCTAGCATAGATTTAGTTAAGATGGGATCAACCCATAATACCGTAGCATGCTGGGATTCTACCTAGCACATAGCTCTAGTCCACAAATCTGGGATCAGCCCAGAATACATTCTATGAGGGAATCTGCCTAGCATATAGTTACTATGGGATCAGCTAATAGTAAATTAGCAAGCTGGGATTCAGCCTAGCACATAGTTTACTTACGCTGGGATCAGCCCAGAATACACTGTAATGCTTGGATCAGACTAGCAATGATTGGGACTATTCTTGTTACATTCTGATTCTAGCCCATGAGTAGCAGTAGCCCTCAGAGAAAGTATTTTCACTTTACAAACTGGCATCCTCTTTGGGGCTCTCATTTTATATTTTAATATCAAATTCAATTTGGCCTTTTTCCCCAATCGGATACTCATACGCTATACTAATAACATAAAGGTCATGTACATTAACTACATTCCTTTTACAGTTAATAGGAAAAATATAAGATATTTGCTTCATGCTGGGATCAGCCTAGCTCTATTCCATGAATCTGGGATCAACCCAGAATACACTCTTATGCAGGAATCAGCCTAGCATAGACTTGGTTAAGATGGGATCAGCCCAGAATACATTAGCATGCTGAGATCAGACTAGCACAGATTTTACATGAGCTGGGATCAGCCTAGCACCAATTCTACATAATCTGGGATCAGCCCAGAATACACTGTAATGCTGGGTTCAGCCTAGCATCGATTGGAAATAAGTCTTTTACATTGAGCTGGAATTCTGCCTAGCACCAATTCTACTCAAGCTTGGATCAGCCCAGAATACACAGTAAGGCTGGGATCAGCCTGGCACTGATTGGGAATCATTCTTTCACATTCAGATTCTAGCCCATTAGTAGCCCCCAGAGAGAGAGAGCCAAATATTTTTAAAATATTTAAATTAAGTATTGATATTATTTTTGTTACGAGTTCGATTTTGTAGAATGTTAGCAATAATGAATAGTGGCATGTTTGAGAGAAAGGGAGAGCGATGAATTCATATACTCATGTATCCTTTATTATCATAAAACATTTCTTGTACAATTATGTTGTTGTGCATAAAATTTGTTTCGTGGGAACTACAATTGTGTATCAAATACTATAATAAATGTGACAAAGTGTTTATTAGCTAAGTGATCTCTTCTTTGTAATGTGTTTCATAGAAACCACAAAATTAATACTAAATAATGTAATAAATGTGATAGTGTTCATTTACAGCATAATTATAATGTGCATAATTTTAATGTGTGTTTATTTACAGCATGATCATGTGATAGTGTTCATTTACAGCATGTTTATAATGTGATAGTGTTCATTTACAGAGTGCTTTTAATGTGATAGTTCATTTACAGCATGCTTATAATATGTTAGTGTTCATTTACAGCATAATTAAAATGTGAGTGTTCATTTACAGCATGATAATGTGATAGTGTTCAGTTACAGCATGATTATAACATAATAATGTTCATTTACAGCATAATTATAACGTAATAATGCTCATTTACAAAATGATTATAATGTGATAGTGTTCATTTACAACATGACTATATGATAGTGTTCATTAACAGTATGCTTATAACGTAATGTTCATTTACAGCATGATTATAATGATAGTGTTCATTTACAACATGACTATGTGATAATGTTCATTTACAGTATGCTTATAACGTAATAATGTTCATTTACAGTATGATTACAATGTGATAGTGTCCATTTACAGCATGATTACAATGTGATAGTGTTCATTTACAACATGACTATGTGATAATGTTCATTTACAGTATGCTTATAACGTAATAATGTTCATTTACAGCATGATTATAATGTAATAATGTTCATTTACAGCATGATTATAATGTGGTTCATAAGAATGTGTACTAAAGTTCAGATGAAGCAGCCTTATGAAGAGGCACTTTAAAATGCAGCTATATTATTGGGTTCAGACCAAAAATTCATAAACTGTACATATTAATGTCAGAGAAAATATAACTATATGCTGTACTAAATGTCCAAGCAGATATATTTATTGACTGAAATGAGTGCAAATCTTCTTACCAATCAAAATATGGTGCTTCTTGGAAATTTTCAGGGATAAATGTCTCTAAGTTGGGCTACAGTCAACAGTCTTGCACCGAGTAGGTACAGAATAATTATGAACAAGTTGAAAGCACTGATAAGAGTTTGGGAAAATTGAACAAGAAACATTCCATGCTGATATTACAGCCAAAAACCCAATCCTGAATGATACATATGGAATCCATTGTTCCTTCACTTCAAGACTGGTACCATGCCCAATTAATAATTGTACTTTCAGCATTATAACTGTGGGTTGTTTCCTTGAAGCTGGACTATAAACAACCAGTAGCTAACTCTCAAGTCAAACAGATGAAATATTAATTTTAGTCAATAATTCATCAAAACAATGGATCCAGAGCACAAGGAACAGCAATATTTTAAGTCATGTTATAGTACCAAACCAATGTCAGGAATTATTTTTGTTCATATTTACATGCATTTTGGAGTCCATAGTATTTGATTGACCCATAAATTTTGTGACATAAGGTATTATATAGTGAATCCATTTTTATACCTAAAAAATTTCTGTGCTGATTCTAATGGCAGCTGTTTCACATTAAAAGTGCCTTCACAAAGCCACAGTTATGCTTTAATAAAACAGCTCTAAGAAGATCACATGAATAATTTTGGAGTATGTATCCATCCCCTAAGTGAAAGGTAAAGTACCATCTCTGCTCATAAAATAAAAGTTAAACAAGTATTTCAAACTTTATCAAATTTGGACAGGTTAAAATCAAATACACCAAGACACAAGTATGTTATTATTTTGAATCATTCAGTTTCACAACACTGGTTTTCTGCATCCAAGTTAAATCAGTCTCTAAAATTGATAAGACATGGACCACGCCAGTGTCCTAGTGGTTAGAGCATCCATCCTGGATGCAGGAAGTCATGAATTCCCACCCCAGCCCAGTCATACCAAAGTCTTACAAAAATGGTAATAACATCTTTCTTGCTTGGCATTCAGCATTAAGAGATTAATGTTTGTAAGGGTCAGCCTGGTGTCAGGATAATATGACTTGGTAGGACATGATGCTACATGTTGCCCCAGTGCTAGACATCACTATAAACTAGTGCAGACATTGTTGTGATATGACTGAAAGTTTTTTAACTACATTAAAAATCCAAATCACCCATAAAGATCTGACATAATTTATCTGACTTGATCATAACGAACAGAGAGAATTCAAAAGTGTAGAGATTTCAAAGCACACAAAGGGAGTTAACTTTACTTGCATGCACGTTCATGTCATGAGACCTTGCTGATGTGCATTTATTACAAGTTTTAATCCAAATTAAAACTTGCTAAAATTGTAAAGTGCCTGTATTACACTGAATACCTGTCATAAGCATTTGCTTCAGATGAAAGTCAACACCTTTGAGATATTGATACACAAATTTGTGTGGCTGTTTATGATTGTTTACTAGGTTTCATGCAGATGAAAGAATAAACATAATTTTTCCACATGATAAATAATTTGCTGATGTGTTTATTTTTGTCATGAAAAAATTCTAACACTAAACTGTTTTCAATCATTTACCTGCATGTGATATATGGAGGGAACTGTATTCCTCTCTCCTTGCACTCTCTGTGAAGTCTGTCTTTCACATTTTTACAAAGTTCAAGACATCTGAAAGTATTTAAGGCTTGACAGTGAAATAATTTTATCATTATGTAATGCAGCACATCTGAAAGTGTTTAAGGTAGACAGTCAAACTATTTTTTCATTATGGTATGCAGCACATCAAATGTTACTGAGTTTAAAAGTCAAATGTTTCATGGGAAGAGAGAATAGGAAAATAATTTTCAATGACAGTGCAAAAACAATTTAAAATTTTAGAAAAACAAAACAAAACAGGAAAAATGGTTTAGATACACCCTCAACAGTGTAGTGCATTCCATCTCTGTGAGAATCTATTTAAGTGGTCAGCAGATAAGGCCGTTTTTTGACAAATGTTAAGAACCTTATGGTCCTTTACACAAACACACAAGCTAAATTAATTTAAGATTACCTATTTCAGCCGAACAATATGTAGTGCAGACAGCACAGTAATTTTTATGTTTGTGACAGTCTTACCAAAAACACCATAAGCAGTGAACCAAGTTTCTGCATTTGGCATTTGGCTTATGGAGTTTTCTTGAAATATTTGCAGTGATACAATGGAATATAACTTGAAAGCTTTAATTAAATGCAAATGTTTTATTTCTTTTTTCTTTTTTTGGATGATTTTATGTTCATTATCTCATTGTAGTGTTTTGGGGCTATGAAACTGCCATTTGACGACTGTTTCTATTATTACAAACAATATATGGCTGGACTCAGTCACTGTCATGTGTTACTGATGAAAACTTTATAATTCCAATGAAAATCATTATCTTGTGGAATTCACAAGATCAACATTATTAATGGATTTGGTGCCAGCAGTATATACATGTACAACTACCTGTAAAGTTTTAGTCTTTTTGATCCAACCATGTGAACTGTCCTTTAAAAGGAAGCAATGGCACCTTTACTGACCCAAGAGTACACTACATCAATTTAGTTTACTATGTCTCTCATCAATTTATTTATTAACTTCAGGTCTGATATCCTTAAATATTAGGATCTAAAAGATGAAAATTTTTGTTGCATATTGGCAATTATATTTCACATATATCAATGATAGCTGATCACACCCCACCACCCAAGCCAAAATGTATACATTCCTTGCAATCTTGCACCCTCACCTATACTGTATTCACTATGGAACCAGTTTCTTTCTAGTTACTGAGGGAGAAATAAATACACGTTTTTTTTGTAGATTCTTCTGAATGACAATATCCAAGATTGTATAAATTTTCACAAACGATAGTTGATTATGCAGTTTTATGGCAGGTCATAATGCCCAATAATTTCCAAAAGGTCTCATATATTCTTAGTTGACATTATCACATTCTTTCACAAAAATTGATAAATGAAACTGTACAAGCAATTTTTTCAATATTTAATATACAAGATTTGCCTATTGTTATTTTACATCCAATCTCTCCAGGAATTCATACTTGATCAGTAATACTGATGTAACAATTGATATCATAACATAATGATCTTGTCCTTCTCAGCAGCTTAGTAACTTTTGATTTGATAGCAGTGGGCTTCCTTAAACATAACACGACAGTTATTCTTACCATACATATGAAACAATTGCAACATTAATATATTATTCAGTAATAAGCTATAAAAAAACAGTATATAAAAGAATAAGCTGTACTCAATGAGCATTTGTGATTCTGATCCCTGAGTACAACTGATGCAAAAACAAAGTCTATATAACTTTATAATAATAATAATAATAATAATAATAATAATAATAATAATAATAATAATAATAATAATAATAACAACAACAACAATTCTTAAGAATTCACATCAGCATTTATAACCAATTCAATAATAGCAATAAATACCTATAGATTATACCTCTTCATTACTGGTTTTTATGCTAGGTGCACCTTTTTATTCAGTACAAACTTACCTATCCCAAGGAACTGAAGTCTCAAAGGATTCAGCCACTATGTAATAATCAAAACCCAAGTCCTGTAATAAAATAAAATATCACTTCAGATACATAACATATAGTTAAACCTGCTTTTTCCGATACCTCTTTGCAAAGGACACATGTTACATAAAGACACATTTGAAATGTTCCATTTGGTAATCACATTTTCATTTTCAATCCATATATTACTGTCCACAAGCAACAAAATTATGTGGTAACATATGCATCCAGTATATACAGGTTTTATTGGACTGGATATCATTTTATGTTCTTCAATTAAATATTTTTCTTTTAAAAGAAACCCATTCAGAAATGTTCCTTTTAGAACTAACACCTTTTCAAGCAGTATTTCAACTGTGTTACCTCGAGTTAATATCATATATTGAAGACAACAAAGTTCAATATGCAAAAACAAGGGCTGGGATAATCTGGGGCCATATCTCTGTCAATATGAATCAGAATATAATGAAAGAAAGTGATTTAAACTATTCCTAATATAATGGTTCGTACAAAATTGGTCTTGAATATTTGAGTCTTCCAAAAATTATTTAGCAGATATTAATTTTAAAATTGCAGAAAAAAAAAATGCATGGATCTGCCAAAAGGGACCAGTGGTATTGTAATGCCACTTTCCGCACATGATAGGCTATACATGGCAACCAGTATATCTGATGAAGACAGAAACCAGGAAAGGCCCTGGAAGAACTACCAACCCATCGGAAGCTATTGTCACATACCCACATTGGCTATGTCAATCACATGAATCCACATAGATACAAGATATCACTGATTTGTAAGTACTGTAGACTTGATGAAGCAAACGAACATGGATAAAGCATAATACCTCACATACAAGTGGGATTGATGGACATAATCTAAGGTCAAATGAACATAGGTAACATAAAATACCCTCTCCAAAAACATTACTAGTACACAAAAAAAAAAGGTTTCAAAAATACCTAAAAAGCATATCTATTAAAATTGTCTAAAGAAAAGATCACATGTAAATTTGACATGCGGGATCAATAGTACAAATATTTTGATTTGATTCAAATTTATAACAGAATGAGCTGATAACTTTTCTTTTTAGTGTAAACAGCACCAAGTGTCAAACAAATAACAAAAAGTAAACACGGCAAGAGGTACTTACTCTCAAATAAGCTATAACGAAAGTCAGCATGTAACCTCTTTCTCCATTTTCAGCCCCAGCAGCTAAACCTCTGCAAGAGAAAGACACAGGTATGACCGATAAAATAATGTGCTTGTTATAAGTCATTATTATTTTTATTAAATGAGACCAGACAAGACCATCATTTACTTAGCTAAAAAAAAAATATAACAATGGGCCTAATGTAATAAACTTACAAAATTATCTCAAGACAGTCTGTTAATGGATGCACATATATATGCACTTTAGGTGTAACAAATACATTTATACTGGCATATTTTCTACTGTTATAGTTTCCAAAGACATGCATACCAATGTCTGAATATCCCAATATATACTGAATATTAAGTGCTACAATACAGCAGTAGTAACGTTCAAGGGTCATGTATCATGACAGATAAAGTAAAGAAATAAAGCTTTGAATTTCTGTAATAAAAGTACTAAATATTTCAGTGCTCTCTTTTTGTGTGTTAACATTCATCTGCTAGGTAATATTATCAGACTGGTTTACACTGCAAGAAAAAACACCAATCTCAGTGATGAAACATCAGAATAATTTTTTAGTCATATAAACTCGTATAAAATCAAATAAAATACAATTTTTAACCATTTTGTTTACATTTTCATGTATGAGAGATAGTTTATAGATTTGATGTCTATACAGAAAAAGTTCCAACTCCAATATTTACTAACACCAAATTAAATCATAATTAAATGTCAAATTCTCATATGTATTTAAGTTTCCCATCTGGAAACAGTTTGAGTTTCAGGAATCAAATAATTACAAAAGGCAATGTACAACAAGTACAAAATCACATGCAGAAATGGTCGGGCTATATTCAGGTGAAATTTGTATTACCTTGACACATGCTTAACAATGCCAATAAGTGACACAGACATTATATACAATGACAAAAAGGTCTGGTTGGTTGTTGTTGTTGTTGTTTTGGGTTCAACATCATATTTAAGCACATCATAGACTATACATGGCGACTAGTTTAATAGTGGAAGAAAAACCTTGGAATACCCCAGTAAGTACCACAAACCCACAGACAGTTAGAGGCAAGCTTTGTCACATATCCACACTAGTTGAACCTTAGAAAACCCCAGTAACTACCATCAACCCACAGAAAGTTAGAGGCAAGCTTTCTCACATATCCACAATAGCTGAACCTTGGAAAATCCCAGTAAGTACCATCAACCCACAGAAAGTTAGAGGCAAGCTTTCTCACATATCCACACTAGTTGAACATTGGAAAACCCCAGTAAGTACCACCAACCCACAGACAGTTAGAGGCAAGCTATGTCACATTCACACTAGTTGAACCTGAGCTTCAAACTCACATGGAGCAAAGATGAGCACTTTAGATCGCTCAGCCACCCAGGGTCACTATGTGTCATTATGATACATACTGTATTGATGTTCCTCTATACATACTGTATTGACGTTCCTCTATACATACTATATTGACATTCCTCTATCACACTATGTATTAAATTACTCAGCCACCCAGGGTCACTATGTGCAATGGAGTTAGCATTATGATACATACTGTATTGATGTTCCTCTATACATACTGTATTGACGTTCCTCTATCACACTATGTATTAAATTGCCTGCCAAAAGCGATGATAAGTATCATCATATGTATTGATTTTCATCCAAATAATGTGTAAGCATCCATTCTGACAATGCACTTCTTTACCATGTATGCACAGATACCCACTAATGCTAAATTAGACTACTATGGAAGGCTGAATGGTAATAAAACCACAAAGTACATTAAGATTTATGATATGGTGCCTCTACATTGTTCCAGCTGCTGGAATTTCATATGTATTCATATACTGAAAGTAGTAACACTTTTCAATAGCTTAGAGGTCATTTGTATTTAAGTAGAAAACTTAAAGCCTCATGTGAAAGACAAGACAACTATTATTTTTTTTAGTCTATCAAACTTTGCCATTCTGTAACAAGTTCTATTGATACAAAATCTGCACACAAATTACTTTAGTTCTAATATAAAACCTGTTTTTATGTTTTGTATTATTTGTATTGGATTCAAAGAATGTCTGAACTATCATAAATTCTGTAATCAGAAACAATCAATTAGATGCCATCTGATATGGCCACCAAAGATATCATATGAATACATAGTTCATACAGAATTTTTAAACTAAAATTTAAAAGCTTGTTAGGGCCTTATCCCCTGTTTCAAAACCAGTTAACCTTACTTTACTTCAGTGTTTTTTTGCATGTTTTTGATAAAGCAAATGTGTTTGCCTTCTTTATTATTACATCCGTTTATACATCAGTTTCTATATGCACTTTATACACATTGACATCTGTACTTTGTGGGTGGTGTCCACTATCAAATCTAATGAATGTGTGTGTGTATATAAATATATATATATATATATATACACACACACACACAAACCTTTTTGTCCACTGTCACAATACCACAATATTTCACCACAGATTGAACAGTCCGTCAAAACTTTCACTTTTCCTCAAGTTTTGTGATTATCTTATTAGACAATCCCAATTTTTCCACTGCTGTTGGCCAAGTGGTAATAATGCAACCCTAGTACCTTTTTCACAACTGGTGTATGTTATTCTTGATCTCGGACCCAAAACTTTAAGCTAAGATATAATTCTTCTTGTGGAGCAAAGCTCTGATCATGTGAAACTCAAGGTCTTTTAAGGTCATTTATCAAAATTCAAGGAGTTTTCAAGTTCAGATTAAATTTAAGGACTTGTAAAGGCTACCCTTGGAAATAAAGATCCTTTCAAGGAAATGCAAACCATAGAAAAGGGTCTTTAGGCAAGCAAAGCCAATTTTTAGGTACAATGAGGCAAGAAACAAGGTCAAGTAATTTATTTATAATATTACAATCAAACTACCTATACTGCATACCAGTACAATAGCAGCAGCATGCATATAAAGGCCAGGTACAAAAGGTACATCTTTACGTGACTGTAGACAGCATTTAGTAATTGTAAAACAATGACAAACAGTGGAGTCATAAAAAATAATGCACAAGCTATAATGTACATTAGCTCATGTATTAATAGTCCCAATTGTACAGCTTGGATTTTTTGCATTTCTTTCTCCAACTTAATCTATTTTCCATAATTTTTAATTAAACATTAAATATTGTTTCATTTGTTTACAATTAAATATTCTTTTCAACTGTTTACAACACTCCTTTTTTAAATTGATAAACAGTTCTGCTCTTGCTGTTAATAGCTTGCCATGTTGTATTATTCATAACTGGGGTGAAATATGCATTTCTAGTTGTGCATGTGGATAATTGTGTTGAATATTCCACAAACTTAGTTTTAATTTACTCCAGTTGCATTCATATTTTTTTATCACACATTCGATGTGATTTTTTGCATTTTCTGAATTTCTATTCTGTTAGAGCACACTAAATAAAACAAACTATGAATGTAAGTTCATTCTGTTTAATATGATCAAACTGAAATCCAGACTTTGGGAAATGCATTCCAAATAAATGATGATGAAAGGGAACAATGAATGCAAGCAATAAATTCAGGATGTATTTCTGAGGCATTAAATAAAAATTTCAGAAAACTGATGAAATTGAAACATAAATCAAATGCACAATGAAAGCAAAGAAGATACGAATTGAATTCAGATTTAGTAAATCATCCATTTCAGGGCCAGTAATCTCTTACTTACCCAAACTTTGAAGCAATTTCATACACTCTTTTCTCCATTGCTGCAACTTCCTATTATAGAAAAAAAAAACATAAAGTAAGATAATGATAAAACAAAACCAAAAACATTGAAAAGCTAATTAATTATGATTGCAGTAAATTAAATCATATGGAAATGATGTTTAACTTAGTGATAGAGAAATATGTACCATATTACAGTGACTTGCAGGTCAAACGAAGCTGCAAATTGCACTGATGTAGAGCTTGCCATATCATAATGTGCCTGAAGATCTGGGTCTATGCAGAGCAATTAGCAGGGACAAAACAGACCCTGATTTGTCTAATTATGTGATAGCAGATCATTGTTTATATTGTTTGCAGTTTGACTTGACTTGTCAGCAAGTATGAATAACAATAAGCAGTAAAGGTGTGGAATAAAGCTAAGTATTATCTAGAACTGAGTTTACATGCAACAGACCGATTCATAACTCTTTTGTCTCTAGTGACTAGTTATTTCAGTCGGCACAATTTATACATTTTAATTGTGATCTGGCAAGTCAAAATTGATTTACAAGCATGAACACAGCAGAGAGACAGAACAAATGATGACACACAACAGACAATAGATCACAATTTAAAGCATAGTTAAAATTTAATTAATTAAAAAATAATTTTAAAAAATTGACTATAAATATTTAGCTTTGGTTTTAGTAATTATCTTGCCTGCCATATAAGTATAACAGAGTATATGGAACCTATGTTGACAATGCTAAATTTACCAAGAAAGCTTTATAAATGTTTTCAGTATATTTAAATGTTGGTAATTCTAGCAATAGACCAATAAATATATCTTGGTGTCAAGATTTTTTTTCTAATGGTTCATACAAACCATCAAAATATATATATTTTTTCATGACATATTCAGCTGTCTATTTCAGAAATGGTTACACACATACATCAGGTGAGCCTGAATGGTAAAATTACCCCAAACCTATCTGGGATATTTACTCTTTTCCAACAACATGATGAAAATACCACTTTGCAATTTTCACATTCAACTGAGTTCATAGTAGGAATAATGACAATATCACATTTTACTTCTAATGACTATGTTGATTCTGACTGGGTCATCAGATGCCTGAATCACTACACATACTATTGGAAGTATAATACAAAACCATGCAAACTTTTGGAATGCATACACATACTATTGGAAGTATAATACAAAACAATGCATACTTTTGGAATGCATACACATACTATTGGAGGTATAATATAAAGACAATGCATACATTTGGAATGCATACACATACTATTGGAAGTATAATACAAAACAATGCTTACTTTTACTTCAAATGACTATGTTGATTCTGACTGGGACATCAGATGCCTGAATCACTACACATACTATTGGAAGTATAATACAAAACAATGCATACTTTTTGAATGCATATACATACTATTGGAAGTATAATACAAAACAATGCATATTTTTGGAATGCATACACATACTATTGGAGGTATAAAACAAAACAATGCATACTTACAACAGTCAAATGTGATATCTCTGTTACCATATCAATCAAATGCAAAAGTAGCAAACTATCCCCACATTTCAAATTTCACTGTATATATGTTTTTAAGCCAATTCTTACTGAAAACCACAGAGACAAGGATATGACAGCAGTTTGGGATCTACATTGTTTGCAGTTGGATTTCACTGACTACTAACACATGGTATCTTAGCTGCAATTTAGATCTTAAATTTCTAGAGAAGCAAGGTGTATAACTTGCATACTTGTATTAGAACAGCTGGACACTGAACGTTTCAGTGACCTATGTGGTCAAAGCATCTGCCTCTGATGTGGGAAGTTGCAGGTTTGAACCCCAGCCGAGTCATACAGAAGACTTATAAAATGGTGCTAACAGCTGCCTTGCTTGGTGCTCAGCATTAAGAGGTTAGTGTTAGGACTGGTCGGCTTGGTGTCATGATGTGACTAGCTGGGACATCATGCTACATGTTTGCTGTATGACACCCAACTGCTAGGCATCACTATAAACTGCCAAACTAAAGACATCTTAGTTGAATGAATGAAAATTTTTTAAAGCTATGCTAAAATATCCAAAATATCACAAACACATCACACATATAGAAAGCTGAAAGTCAATGGCCTGATACAATAGGTCAACTGGCCCTGAGGAAACCATCCAATGACTGCATTACATCAGTCTAAAAAGGAATCACTCACCTGCTTTTTTCCTTCAAACAGCAATGTGGCTACTGCAAGTGTGTGTGGGTCAAAGCCCTTTATTTTAGTAATATAGAACTTTTTCAGTCCATCCACAAAGCTTGAGAAAATGGTGCCTGACTCTGGTTTTAGAGCATGACCTGATAAAAACAAAGAAAATCTTACAATGGCATGTAATTGAAACATGAAACAATTTCCAGAACAAAAAAGGAGAGGAAGAGTGATTTCCAATGAAAAATAAATGGATGATGAACTCTTCAAATTTGCCTTCCACACCACCCCCTATTTCTGAAGAGTGATTAAACAGGTTCTACATAATAATATATATTATAGTAGTCCACCTTTTATGCTGGGAGATCACTATATACCAGTGACCTCTATATTTGCCATTATGTTCCTCACACTGGAGGCATCCTCTCTTTCAAGTCCATCTTTTTAACACAAAAGTTCTTTACTAAATGTTTAGTAAGAAACATGACTATATTTACAACTAAGAATGGTCTGGACATGGATGTGATGAGAACTGACCCTCATCCTGGTTCTGTTATTGTATCTTGGGTTTTGTAATATAATGGTAGTGATAAACAAAATTACTTATTCCATATCTAAACATCAGTCTTAGTGGAATCAATTTTGTTTGTGTTCAGTTATAATTTGAGAGGATTAATTATCAAATTATTTACTGGAACTGCAAGTTGCTCATTTAATGCTTCTGGGCTAAATCACTATTTTTGGATTACTGTGAGTTAGTTTAGCGACACTTAATTATATCAATGTGATACATCAAGACTCTTAGAACATCAACACAATTTCAGTTTATCGGTACATCAGCACATTCAATTGAAATTCATTCAGATCACCACTAAAACTCATATGGAATACTATATGCTTTTGAACTTATGATAAAACTTCAAGGACTATTTGTAATTTAATTTATAATACTGCAAATTATTTTTAAATTTTCACTTTTGTATTCTAGGGAAATAATTTATTTGTTGAACTATACTAACCTGGTCGGTGTTTGCTCTTTTATGTTACTTAGTTTAAGACAATAATCATAAGTCTTCATGCAATTTAGTTTGACTTTTCTTTTTAATCAGCTATTACGGAGGGTTGGGGTCAAAGTAGCAGATCATGCAAAAAATGTTTTGACTTGGGAGGTGGGGGGTATTTAACTGTTAAAAAAGCAAGAACCATGAATTCTAAATGTGTCAAGCATATTTTGCGTATAAGGGAATAATGGTGACCCTTATTAACTCTGTATATGGAAGGTCATCTATTCTAGCCAAGGGTTAAATTGGTACGCCTAATTCTGCAACAATGATAAACAATGTAAGGTGATGACCTTTGGTTTTGCGAAGATGGGGCCAGATATTCTTGTACAGTATGAGAAGGCCAAGGAAAGAAAATTATAAGTTCCTAACAAAATCCAATGACTTGGGAATGGAAAAAGGAAAACTGAAAAAAAATTATTTAAATGATCATGCATGGGTATTTATCAAAATGTACATTTTGACATAATGAATCACAAAGGAATTTATCTTAACTTTGTGAGTGAGTACTTAACAATTCACACTTTGATAAATACCCATTCATGATTGCCAATCATTTAGTACAACCTGACTGATAGTACACTGCTATAAAAGACCACACATCTTGAAAGACCAGATTCTTGATGCTCATAATACAGTGGTTCCATGTTACAATAATGATACCTAGAGATGTAGAAGTAAACAATAACATAGGCAAGGTCGCCTTATACTGTAGTGCCATATATATTCACCTATAAGTCCTACTGAAAACAACAGACCCATATATGTGATATCATATAATATGACATATAATTTTTATAGGGAAGGATTGATATATGCAGGATCCATGACAATAAAAGTGTTATATCAGTGGCCATGTTAGGAAGAGGTTCTTTAATCCTGAGGAATCAATATATATAAGGTCAATGACAATACAAGTGTTACATCAGTGGTCATGTTATACTAAGGTGTTTTAATATTGAGGGGTCACTATATATAGGATTTATGACAAGATAAGTGTTATAACAGTTGCAATGTTAGGAAGAGGTTATTTAATACTGAAGAATCACTATATATAGGATTCCTGAAAATGCAAGTGTTTTAAGAGAAGCCATATTACAATGTTGTGTTTTATTATGAGGAATCACTGTGTGTATCTGTGTGTGTTGCTGGATTTGAAATGTAGCTTTAAACACTTTTCAGTCATATTGCTAGTGTAACAGTTTATTGTGATGTCTATCACTGGGCATCATGCCACACACCTGTTGCATCATGTCCCACCCAGTCACAATATCTGGGCAGAAGGCCAACCAGTCCTAAAGCTAACATCTTAATGCTAAGCTCCAATCGTGGCAGCTGTTAGCACCAATTTTACAAGTCTTTGGTATGACTCAGCCAGGGTTCAAAACTATGACCTATTGCATATGAGGCAGAAGCTCTAACCAACTAGCCACTGGAGTGGTCGGGGACCACTGGAAATTGGTATAAAGTGTAAAAACTGATAGAGACAAACTGTTATTGGCAGAGAGGGTGGTCTAATGATTGCAAACATCACAAATACCACAAAAGCATTACAAGTGATATTTAATGATGACACCACATACAACATCCACAATAAATATACAGTGACTTATGTTATTGCCCAAACTGGATCTATGACAAAATGAGGGGACAAGGGAAGTAAAGGAGGGAGCATGCTGTCAAGCACTACTTTAAAAAACACACTGTACAAACTATCTACCTCCAGGAGAATATAGGAAAACTTACACTGAAGTCACATCTGTTCAGTACTAAAGAAAGTTTGCAGGGAGGAAAACTGATGGGACTTTTTAAATTTTTGTAAAAGCACAATTTGGGACACTTGCACAAAGAAGAAGAATGACAGAAAAATCTGGAACTAACATACCAAAATTTAAGCCTTTCCTTCCTCAAAGTACAATGAAATAAAAATAATAATAGTAAAATGATATACAGCGAAATACAAAAATTAGAACGCAAAGTGTGATTTGTACCAGTCATAGCCATAACAATTTCAGCATTAAATGATAGCTTGTTTGTCCCTAAAGCAGAAGGCACAAACGTTTTCCTTCCTCATCAATGTCAAGTAGTTTTGGCATTCTAAACCAGCCCAATTATCCAATTATAACAACATGTAAACCTTCTATTATCCAATTTTTTTTAATTAACAATGTACAGTCAAAGCTATGTTATCCACTCTTCGGGGAAAATTAAACAACTCTGGATAATCAGTATGTCATAACATAATTATTACATAGACTACATTTATTACATACTCATAAATGTAATATACATAGATATTGCCTGTGATATGGGAACTTGATGAACAATCACTTTTATTTTAAGTTACCATAAACTGCTACTAAATATAAATCATGGTTACTGCTCTGTTGCCCTAATTGATTAGAGCATCTGACTTGGAGGCAGAAGATCAAGAGTTTAAACCCATGCCAAGTCATTGTAAAAACTTATAGAAATGGTACTTACTGCTTGCTCGCAAGGCGTTCTGAATTAAGAGGTAAGTGTTAGGACTGGTGACTGGATAATGTTACTGGGTTGGACATGATGCCACATATTTGCATGATGATTCCTCAGAGCCAGACATCACTATAAACTGCCACATTGCAGACATCGTAACAATATGACTCAAATTGGTAAAGCGTTAAAAATTCAAAACAATCAAAAACAAAAAGCATCGTTGAATTGTTGTACGAAGCAAATCAAAAGTTTCAATCCATTTGATAACTCAGTATTCATCTGATTCCTGTGCAACATTCAATGAATATTCCCAACATATTTCTGTATGTAAACAAGCATCATGATCTGACAGCTTTCACTGTGCAATGTTTGGCACTTGACTTGGACTTACCAAACTGGAACTGTTCATTATCCATCAGTCTGATGGAAGCAGGGGCACATCTCTGAAAGTATAAGAAATATTATTAGAACAGCTAAGTTAGTTGCCATTTACTTTTTCAGTTTTAGCTACATACATTCAGCTACATTATTTATTCTGAATTTATAAGTATGAACGCTTACCATAGGTAATAATACATGCTCCCTTCTAGACTGAACATAATAACAGATACATAAGAGCCCACTACTCCCAAAACCCTTAGTTTATGAGTTAAACAAAGATGCATGATACAGTACTCCCCGTTAATGTTCTACACTGGGCATAATAACAGATACATAGAAACAAAAAAATATCTATTTGTTAGACTAGGATGGATGATACAGTACTCCCCGTTAATGTTCTACACTGGGCATAATAACAGATACATTGAAACAAAAAAATATCTATTTGTTAGACTAGGATGGATGATACAGTACTCCCCGTTAATGTTCTACACTGGGCATAATAACAGATAAAAAAAAACAAAAAAAATCTATTAGTTGGACTAGGTACTCCCTCATTATAATCAATAAGCATGCATACTTATATTAAGATCAGCTCATATTAAGAGTTCCCAGTATGAAGTACTTACTTATATTAAGATCTCTGCATAGTAAGAGTGCACTGTAATGAAGTACTTACATTAAGATCTCCTCATGTTAAGCGTGCCCTGTAATGAAGTACTTACTTACATTAAGATCTCCTCATGTTAAGAGTGCACTGTAATGAAGTACTTACATTAAGATCTCATAGTAAGAGTTCCCTGTAATGAAGTACTTACTTACATTAAGATCTCTGCATAGCAAGAGTTCCCTTTAATGAAGTACTTACTTACATTAAGATCTCCGCATAGCAAGAGTTCCCTGTAATGAAGTACTTACTTACATTAAGATCTCTGCATAGCAAGAGTTCCCTGTAATGAAGTACTTACTTACATTAAGATCTCTGCATAGCAAGAGTTCCCTGTAATGAAGTACTTACTTACATTAAGATCTCCGCATAGCAAGAGTTCCCTGTAATGAAGTACTTACTTACATTAAGATCTCCTCATGTTAAGAGTGCACTGTAATGAAGTACTTACATTAAGATCTCATAGTAAGAGTTCCCTGTAATGAAGTACTTACTTACATTAAGATCTCTGCATAGCAAGAGTTCCCTTTAATGAAGTACTTACTTACATTAAGATCTCCGCATAGCAAGAGTTCCCTGTAATGAAGTACTTACTTACATTAAGATCTCTGCATAGCAAGAGTTCCCTGTAATGAAGTACTTACTTACATTAAGATCTCTGCATAGCAAGAGTTCCCTGTAATGAAGTACTTACTTACATTAAGATCTCCGCATAGCAAGAGTTCCCTGTAATGAAGTACTTACTTACATTAAGATCTCTGCATAGCAAGAGTTCCCTGTAATGAAGTACTTACATTAAGATCTCCGCATAGCAAGAGTTCCCTGTAATGAAGTACTTACTTACATTAAGATCTCCGCATAGCAAGAGTTCCCTGTAATGAAGTACTTACTTACATTAAGATCTCTGCATAGCAAGAGTTCCCTGTAATGAAGTACTTACTTACATTAAGATCTCCGCATAGCAAGAGTTCCCTGTAATGAAGTACTTACTTACATTAAGATCTCCGCATAGCAAGAGTTCCCTGTAATGAAGTACTTACTTACATTAAGATCTCCTCACAGTAAGAGTTACCAGTAATGAAGTACTTACATTAAGATCTCATAGCAAGAGTGACCAGTAATAAAGTACTTACTTGTATTAAGATCTCCGCATAGCAAGAGTGACCAGTAATGAAGTACTTACTTATATTAAGATCTGCTTTATTTCTTTCCCCACTGATAAATATAATTTGTAAGCTATGATATAAATGCACCAAGAAATACATACAACAAAAAAATCAATTTTTAAAGAACATGGACAGTTTTGGATAAGGGCAATTTTCTTTAGTATCTTACGAAAGCAGAAGGAATTTACCACTGGACCAACTAAAATTGCCATTGAACTAATGGAAGTTATTTACTTCCCAGAGCAGTTACAATACACTTATGAGCTGTTTTGTATCCAAAACAAGCTACAATAAACAATCTACATTAAAACTACATTCTGTTTCATGACTGGTTTGCATGTTAATTCTGCTTATCTGCACAATGATGTACACAGCTGTTTCTCCTCTTGAAGTGATCATTTAGCAATGACAGCCACAATAAAAATATGAAAACTCTTGTCTATCTTTCACACGGCCGTGCAAATTCTGCTTATCTGCACAATGATGCACACAGCTGTTTCTCCTCTTTAGCAATGACAGCCATAATAAAGACATGAAAACTTTTGTATCTTTCACACAGGCATGTATGAATTCGTTCAGTCATGGTCACAGAGAATCCTGCTCTTTACAAAATTCCATTTACTCAACAGGTACATGGTAAGGAAGAATTACTGGAGTTACCAATTTCTCACTTGATGAGCCAATGCAGCACTCAATCTGAAAATATAGCAGTCTAAATATTAAGCAGTTCTGCTTTTTCATTAGAACCACACACCTACCTGTTTGGCTATTTCTCTCAGGCACTTGACACCACTTTCAAAGTCAGGAAATACTATAGAGCCATATTTTTTGCATTCTGGTAAGGGTCTAATCTTCATGGTAACCTCAGTCACAACTCCAAGTATTCCTGAAATTTAACATTATTTACAATACCTAAAACTGAAAACAAAAATATTTTTCTATCTTTCTTGTTTCAGTTCCTAAGGCTTATGTAGTCTGACAGTGGTAATAACAAGCACTGAATTCCTGTCTGCCTCACAGACAATGATCCTATTTAAACTCAACATTTTTTATACTAATGACTTACAATACCTATATTAGTTTCTTGCAATTAATTCTATGGTCAGATAAATTAACAAAGAAAACTTGCCAGATGAAGGCATCACCTTTCTTTTACTTCTGCTGAATGACATTTTTTTTATGCAGATAGCAGTTAAATCTACTTAATACCATACCGTGAGACACTGTCAGTATTTGCTAAGTACATAAGCTGTCAAAGGTTTGCTTTCGCACTTTTAAGTCATCAATCCCAACCTGCCTAACATTGTGGCTGTACATGGCATCCAGTATGAGCAGTGGAGGAAGAATCCAGAAAAAAAAACTCAGTAAAAATAGCCAGCCCACAGAGAGCTACTGGCAAGCTTTCTCACCCATATTTGCCAAGTGCAAGACTCGAACCCAAGTAGATAGGTGAGATGGTAATGACCAGTAAAGGTGAGCACTTTAGAACTATCAGCCACCTAAGGCCCAGAAGAAAATTAAAAATCACAGTTAAATTTGCTGCCTTCTGATTGTTTGGTGTCCCAAAATTTAGACAAAATAGGCAAAATTGACACAAGACACTCATCAGTTACTATATTAACTACTATGATTGTGTTATGTTATTTTTTTTCAGGAATATATTTCCAATTTCTCCAAGATGAATAAAATAAAGATAAAGACTACATAATGTATGCGCTGGTTAGAGTTTATTATGCTGTACTAAAATGTACAGTACTTACAACCTGCAAGTCGACATCACTTAAAATTCACGTTATCACAAAAATAATTATATTGTTAGACTAGATTCATACTCTCCCCGTTAATGTTCTACACTGGGCATAATAACAGATACATAGAAACAAAAAAATATCTATTTGTTAGACTAGGATGGATGATACAGTACTCCCCGTTAATGTTCTACACTGGGCATAATAACAGATACATAGAAACAAAAAAATATCTATTTGTTAGACTAGGATGGATGATACAGTACTCCCCGTTAATGTTCTACACTGGGCATAATAACAGATACATAGAAACAAAAAAATATCTATTTGTTAGACTAGGATGGATGATACAGTACTCCCCGTTAATGTTCTACACTGGGCATAATAACAGATACATAGAAACAAAAAAATATCTATTTGTTAGACTAGGATGGATGATACAGTACTCCCCGTTAATGTTCTACACTGGGCATAATAACAGATACATAGAAACAAAAAAATATCTATTTGTTAGACTAGGATGGATGATACAGTACTCCCCGTTAATGTTCTACACTGGGCATAATAACAGATACATAGAAACAAAAAAATATCTATTTGTTAGACTAGGATGGATGATACAGTACTCCCCGTTAATGTTCTACACTGGGCATAATAACAGATACATAGAAACAAAAAAATATCTATTTGTTAGACTAGGATGGATGATACAGTACTCCCCGTTAATGTTCTACACTGGGCATAATAACAGATACATAGAAACAAAAAAATATCTATTTGTTAGACTAGGATGGATGATACAGTACTCCCCGTTAATGTTCTACACTGGGCATAATAACAGATACATAGAAACAAAAAAATATCTATTTGTTAGACTAGGATGGATGATACAGTACTCCCCGTTAATGTTCTACACGGGCATAATAACAGATACATTGAAACAAAAAAAATATCTATTTGTTAGACTAGGATGGATGATTACAGTACTCCCGTTAATGTTCTACACTGGGCATAATAACAGATACATAGAAACAAAAAATATCCTATTTGTTGAGACTAGGATGATGATACAGTACTCCCGTTAATGTTCTACACTGGGCATAATAACAGATACATAGAAACAAAAAAATATCTATTTGTTAGACTAGGATGATGACAGTACTCACCGTTAATGTCACACTGGGCATAATACAGTACATTGAACAAAAAAATATCCATTTGTTGACTAGGATGGATGATACAGTAATCCCGTTAGATGGTCTACACTGGGCATAATAACAGATACATAGAAACAAAAAAATATCTTTCTTGTTTGACTCGGATGGATGATACAGTACTCCGCCGTTTAATGTTCTACACTGGGCATAATAACTGATCATAGAAACAAAAAATATCGTATTTGGTTAGACTAGGATGGATGATACAGTACTCCCCGTTAATGTTCTACACTGGGCATAATAACAGATACATTGAAACAAAAAAATATCTATTTGTTAGACTAGGATGGATGATACATACTCCCCGTTAATGTTCTACACTGGGCATAATAAAAGATACATAGAAACAAAAAAATATCTATTTGTTAGACTAGGATGGATGATACAGTACTCCCCGTTAATGTTCTACACTGGGCATAATAACAGATACATTGAAACAAAAAAATATCTATTTGTTAGACTAGGATGGATGATACAGTACTCCCCGTTAATGTTCTACACTGGGCATAATAACAGATACATAGAAACAAAAAAATATCTATTTGTTAGACTAGGATGGATGATACAGTACTCCCCGTTAATGTTCTACACTGGGCATAATAACAGATACATAGAAACAAAAAAAAATCTATTTGTTAGACTAGGATGGATGATACAGTACTCCCCGTTAATGTTCTACACTGGGCATAATAACAGATACATAGAAACAAAAAAATATCTATTTGTTAGACTAGGATGGATGATACAGTACTCCCCGTTAATGTTCTACACTGGGCATAATAACAGATACATAGAAACAAAAAAATATCTATTTGTTAGACTAGGATGGATGATACAGTACTCCCCGTTAATGTTCTACACTGGGCATAATAACAGATACATAGAAACAAAAAAAATCTATTAGTTGGACTAGGTACTCCCTCATTATAATCAATAAACATGCATACTTATATTAAGATCAGCTCATATTAAGAGTTCCCAGTATGAAGTACTTACTTATATTAAGATCACTGCATAGTAAGAGTGCACTGTAATGAAGTACTTACATTAAGATCTCATGTTAAGCGTGCCCTGCAATGAAGTACTTACTTACATTAAGATCTCCTCATGTTAAGCGTGCCCTGTAATGAAGTACTTACTTACATTAAGATCTCATGTTAAGCGTGCCCTGTAATGAAGTACTTACTTACATTAAGATCTCCTCATGTTAAGAGTGCACTGTAATGAAGTACTTACATTAAGATCTCCTCATGTTAAGCGTGCCCTGTAATGAAGTACTTACTTACATTAAGATCTCCTCATGTTAAGCGTACCCTGTAATGAAGTACTTACTTACATTAAGATCTCCTCATGTTAAGCGTGCCCTGTAATGAAGTACTTACTTACATTAAGATCTCATGTTAAGCGTGCCCTGTAATGAAGTACTTACTTACATTAAGATCTCCTCATGTCAAGAGTGCACTGTAATGAAGTACTTACATTAAGATCTCCTCATGTTAAGCGTGCCCTGTAATGAAGTACTTACTTATATTAAGATCTCCTCATGTTAAGCGTGCCCTGTAATGAAGTACTTACTTACATTAAGATCTCATGTTAAGCGTGCCCTGTAATGAAGTACTTACTTACATTAAGATCTCCTCATGTTAAGAGTGCACTGTAATGAAGTACTTACATTAAGATCTCCTCATGTTAAGCGTGCCCTGTAATGAAGTACTTACTTACATTAAGATCTCCTCATGTTAAGAGTGCACTGTAATGAAGTACTTACATTAAGCTCTCCTCATGTTAAGCGTGCCCTGTAATGAAGTACTTACTTACATTAAGATCTCCTCATGTTAAGAGTGCACTGTAATGAAGTACTTACATTAAGATCTCCTCATGTTAAGCATGCCCTGTAATGAAGTACTTAATTACATTAAGATCTCCTCATGTTAAGAGTGCACTGTAATGAAGTACTTACATTAAGATCTCCTCATGTTAAGCATGCCCTGTAATGAAGTACTTAATTACATTAAGATCTCCTCATGTTAAGCGTGCCCTGTAATGAAGTACTTACTTACATTAAGATCTCCTCATGTTAAGAGTGCACTGTAATGAAGTACTTACATTAAGATCTCCTCATGTTAAGCGTGCCCTGTAATGAAGTACTTACTTACATTAAGATCTCCTCATGTTAAGAGTGCACTGTAATGAAGTACTTACATTAAGCTCTCCTCATGTTAAGCGTGCCCTGTAATGAAGTACTTACTTACATTAAGATCTCCTCATGTTAAACGTGCCCTGTAATGAAGTACTTACTTACATTAAGATCTCATGTTAAGCGTGCCCTGTAATGAAGTACTTACTTACATTAAGATCTCCTCATGTTAAGAGTGCACTGTAATGAAGTACTTACATTAAGATCTCCTCATGTTAAGCGTGCCCTGTAATGAAGTACTTAATTACATTAAGATCTCCTCATGTTAAGCGTGCCCTGTAATGAAGTACTTACTTACATTAAGATCTCCGCATAGCAAGAGTGACCAGTAATGAAGTACTTACTTGTATTAAGATCTCCGCATAGCAAGAGTGACCAGTAATGAAGTACTTACTTTTATTAAGATCTCCGCATAGCAAGAGTGACCAGTAATGAAGTACTTACTTGTATTAAGATCTCCGCATAGCAAGAGTGACCAGTAATGAAGTACTTACTTGTATTAAGATCTCCGCATAGCAAGAGTGACCAGTAATGAAGTACTTACTTATATTAAGATCTGCTTTATTTCTTTCCCCACTGATAAATATAATTTGTAAGCTATGATATCAATGCACCAAGAAATGCATACAACAAAAAAATCAATTTTTAAAGAACATGGACAGTTTTGGATAAGGGCAATTTTCTTTAGTATCTTACGAAAGCAAAAGGAATTTACCACTGGACCAACTAAAATTGCCATTGAACTAATGGAAGTTATTTACTTCCCAGAGCAGTTACAATACACTTATGAGCTGTTTTGTCTCCAAAACAAGCAACAATAAACAATCTACATTAAAACTACATTCTGTTTCATGACTGGTTTGCATGTTAATTCTGCTTATCTGCACAATGATGTACACAGCTGTTTCTCCTCTTGAAGTGATCATTTAGCAATGACAGCCACAATAAAAATATGAAAACTCTTGTCTATCTTTCACACGGCCGTGCAAATTCTGCTTATCTGCACAATGATGCACACAGCTGTTTCTCCTCTTTAGCAATGACAGCCATAATAAAGACATGAAAACTTTTGTATCTTTCACACAGGCATGTATGAATTCGTTCAGTCATGGTCAGAGAGAATCCTGCTCTTTACAAAATTCCATTTACTCAACAGGTACATGGTAAGGAAGAATTACTGGAGTTACCAATTTCTCACTTGATGAGCCAATGCAGCACTCAATCTGAAAATATAGCAGTGTAAATATTAAGCAGTTCTGCTTTTTCATTAGAACCACACACCTACCTGTTTGGCTATTTCTCTCAGGCACTTGACACCACTTTCAAAGTCAGGAAATACTATAGAGCCATATTTTTTGCATTCTGGTAAGGGTCTAATCTTCATGGTAACCTCAGTCACAACTCCAAGTATTCCTGAAATTTAACATTATTATTTACAATACCTAAAAATGAAAAAAAAAAATATTTTTCTGTCTTTCTTGTTTCAGTTCCTAAGGCTTATGTAGTCTGACAGTGGTAATAACAAGCACTGAATTCCTGCCTGCCTCACAGACAATGATCCTATTTAAACTCAACATTTTTAATACTAATGACTTACAATACCTATATTAGTTTCTTGCAATTAATTCTATGGTCAGATAAATAAACAATGAAAACTTGCCAGATGAAGGCATCACCTTTCTTTTACTTCTGCTGAATGACATTTTTTTATGCAGATAGCAGTTAAATCTACTTAATACCATACCGTGAGACACTGTCAGTATTTGCTAAGTACATAAGCTGTCAAAGGTTTGCTTTCGCACTTTTAAGTCATCAATCCCAACCTGCCTAACATTGTGGCTGTACATGGCATCCAGTATGAGCAGTGGAGGAAGAATCCAGAAAAAAAAAATCAGTAAAAATAGCCAGCCCACAGAGAGCTACTGGCAAGCATTCTCACCCATATTTGCCAAGTGCAAGACTCGAACCCAAGTACATAGGTGAGATGGTAATGACCAGTAAAGGTGAGCACTTTAGAACTATCAGCCACCTAAGGCCCAGAAGAAAATTAAAAATCACAGTTAAATTTGCTGCCTTCTGATTGTTTGGTGTCCCAAAATTTAGACAAAATAGGCAAAATTGACACAAGACACTCATCAGTTACTATTTCCAAACTGTTATTAACTACTATGATTGTGTTATGTTATTTTTTTTCAGGAATATATTTCCAATTTCTCCAAGATGAATAAAATAACGATAAAGACTACATAATTTATGCGCTGGTTAGAGTTTATTATGCTGTACTAAAATGTACAGTACTTCCAACCTGCAAGTCGACATCACTTAAAATTCACGTTTATTCACAGAAATATTAGATGCAGATTTTAACTTATTCACTATTTTTACCAAATCGCATTCTTCGAGAGCACATTTCATAGCTGTTTCATTTAATTTGATCCACATGTTCACGACTTACTGCTTTTCAATGACATAGGTGATCCTACAAATTGAAGTAATCTTTATGAAAAATATTCTCACTAAATGTGAGCACTGAACCAAGCATAATTGTTGTTCATTGTTGTCATACTGGGATCATATTTGAATTAGTCTGGTATTTACACTTCCAAGCCAAAATAAAAATGTATTTACTGGTGATCTGGTACAAAATTTAAATGCATTAATGCACATACAAACAACAATTAACTAGAGGCAAAAGGGAGAAATTACTGTTACAGCAACCCATGAATGCTCAATTCTTGTCATGGATTTGTCAAATTATATACAAATCTGAATTAGGTAGAAATAATAAGAAAACAGAGTAAAATTAAATAAATGTACAGACTTTTCAAACAAATTACATTAACTTAAAACATTTCCATGTAATAAGTCACTATGATAATCCCTTAACAAAGTAATATTTGGGTGTCATTATGATTGATCAATTAGAAACAAATTATATCAAATGTGTGTTAAAACTTATAATGTACAAAATACTTGCTATATATTCATGTCCCTACATATATGTCATAAAAATTAATTTTGAAAACAATTTAGGACATCCCAAGACATATATTGCCCCAAGAATTACAGTGATTAAGGTAAGCATATATGGTATCTGAAAACTGAAGAAATGCACTGGAAGTAAATGGTTGGCTCTTGAGATTATTGACAAGCAGGTCTAGCTTGGGACATGGAGTCTTGAACAATAATCAGTGAGCAGAAACCATTTTTGTCTATCAGATTTATAATAACCTTGACCTTTAAACCTTAGACCCAAAGATATATAGCTTTCTTTCTTACACTCAGTGTGTCTGCTCCAGTCGCCTAGTTGTTAGAGAGTCTGCATTGGATGTGGGAGGTCAATGGTTCAATCCACTGCTGAATCATGGCAAAGACTTTAAAATAGTCACCACTTTGCTAGGTGCACAGAATTAAAAGATTAGTATTAGAACTGGACAGCCTGGTGTCAGGATAATGAGACTGGGTGGCATATCATTCTATATGACTGCAGCATGATGCCCCAGTGCTAGACATCACTATAAATTGCCACACTGCAGTGATATGAGTGAAAACGTATTGAAGCTATGTTACAAATCCAAATCACACACACACACTTACACTAAGTGAAAGCCATCCATAAAGTTTGATAAGATTATTCTAAAACAAAATTTACTGTGAAAAACCCATTTTTTTATGAGTCACAAAATGACCACAACCTCTGTTCAAATGACTCCAAAATAAAAGGCTTCATATTTACCTTAAAGTGAACTTATGTCTAAAGCAAATGTTTTTATGTGGCAACCATTTATATTTCAGACACAATGACCTTGACCTTTAACCTTCTGTTATAAGCCAACCTGCAAACCATCCAATAACTCTGCTCCTAAAATAAAGTTTATGTACAGAATCTAATTTTTTTAATTTTGCAGCCACAGTCACCTTTAGCTTTGCCTCCAAAATGGATGTTTTCCTTGCTACAAATGCAATCTATCCACAATGTTTAATCCAGTTAGGTGATGTAGATTTTAACTTAATGTACAGGAACCATTTTGTTTCTTTCATTGACAGCAACCTCAAGAAATAACCATAAAAAGTTACATCAGGTCTCTGATGTAGAACAAATACTATTGTGCAGAAAACATTTTTTTTTTCTTTTAGTGAGTGACCTGGACCTTTGGCCATTTTGACCCCAGAATAAATTGAATTTGTAATTAACCAAGGTGCAAAACATTTGTAATTACCCAAGGTGCAAAACATTTGTAAACAAAATGTTTTAAAAAGTCTGGAACAGAAAATGGTAACCAATAGACAGATGTATATTTATTTGCACAGACAATACATAATATCAATACTCTGATAAAAGGTTGACTGACATGAATTATATCTAATAATAATCTAAATACACCAACATTTTAATAACAAAATTTACCAAATATGCTTCAAATAATCAATTATGTCTTGTCTTCTCCTACCCCCCTCTTATAGATATATACTCCAACACTGTATTATCACAGGCACAACATTATCTTGGCAAACATGATTTTCAGATTAATTTTTGATGTGCGTCATCTAGTGGTTGTTTAGAGATGCAAAGCTGTAGCCAGTAAGGATGCAAATATCTTAGAGCACAATCTCCTCCAAAATGTCATCATTTTTTAAGAAGTTTAAAATGAAAAAGAATGAACATCATGTTTTTGTAAAGTGCATGCACTTATGTTGATCATCATATAAAAAGCTCAAAGCATTGGCTTTGATTACAAAATATATTCAATGTATTGTCTGATGTTTGATGATTATAGGTCATATCCTGATAGTGACATACAAGTCCTCATAAAATCAAGGATGCAATTTTATTTCATGGTATCCAATATGGACCAAAATTTACAAAATACTGCCAATGATCATATTTCTCATAAATAAATAAGAATTCAATGACAGCCAAACTTTTCTGAAATCAGTAATATCTCAATAATAATAATAATAATAATAATAATAATAATAATAATAATAATAATAATAATAATAATAATAATAATAATAATAATCGTTGTTATATATTTATATTTCTTTGCCCACATTGCATTTAAAATTCATATAAAGATAAATAATAATTGCTTTTAATTTGCAATGTTGTTATTCATGGATTTACACCTGAATTTGATTTTATCATTGGATCCTTATGATTATTGTGGAAATATTATGCCAGTACAAGTGTGGACATTTTTCTTGTAGGTAAGTGGTATTTTATGTTTATTATAATACATCCATGCTACCTTACTAATGATAGGCAAATATCGTGATAATTTGGAGTTGTTACTCCTTGGTATGTTAATCTGGGTCAGCCACCACATGCTGTTTTATTTACATTATGCTCTTCAATTGAAAAATATTCTTTAATAGGAACAGAAAAAGGGAAAGTCATTGAATCATTACAATTATAAGTAAGCAGCAATAAAAAAAAGTTTTAAGATGTACCGATAAGAACATTAATTACTGTGATAATAGAGTGTTCTAGGCTACCAAATGATGAAGGTGCTAGTAAATTAAATGCATGGATTTAACCACCTTGGCATAACTGTCAAGTGCAAGAATCCTAAGTCTGTACAGAAATAAAGGAAGAAATATAAATACCAAAATTAAATTGCCAACTTCCTTAAAATGCAATGTTCCTCAGCTTTGGTTCCTACCTTGGAATCTTTTGTCATACAATAAATGAATTAATCAATGATGAATTTAAGAAGAAACAAATGTTCAGACAGGTTTATGGTACAGAAATCTACTGTTTGGGTGGGGGTAAGACTGTACCATTCATCTGAAACTGTGTGGAGTGGAACTGAACAAATTTAATTTTGCAAAACATAAATGCAAGGAAAATGTTTAGAAAAAAAGTTTCACAGAAACAGTCAAATTATGGGCAAAGAATATTACTCCTGTGATCTCAAAATTATTTGAATAACATTATATGCTCCACTGTTGAAAGGCATTTCAAACTTTATGTGCATTTGGATATCTTGAATGGATACTCAGCTTGGCTGATTTTAAACAATTTACAAAATGAAGTTATGAAATTTATTAGCAAGGCCCTTAATTCTAACAAGTGGAGGATTTAAACCTTCAAATCCTCTAAATAACAGTATTTATACAGAATGCATCAGAATACGATTAAAGATGGTTGCAATAAATGTCATTCAGGAGAAAAGAATTGAAAAAAAGGAAACTTTTCAAACCAACAAGCTTTGAAAATGTGAATATAAATGGGCTAAAGCATCTCAGTGCAAGGCCTTAATGATTGTCTTCATCAAGTTTGGTCATTAAGTTTGGTAATCAAATTTGTTCATTAAGTGTGATCATCAGGTTTGGTCATCAAGCTTGGTCATTATCTACTACAAACCTTCGGATCCCATCATGAAATGGTGTATATCTGGTCCTGAGGAGATGCGTGGAACTTGACAATTCTTTTCCATAACACCAAGGGGTGTGACAAATTTTATATGCACTATCTGTAAAACAAACATAAAATATCTCATTCATTCTTCTTATAAGTGCTTCTTTCTCTTAAATAAAACTTGAATGGAATGGTACAAAACATCTTTGTTAAAAAAATTCATACAATAAATGCATCCTCTAAAACTGAAAAATGAAAGCCCAAAAATTCATTCCAATTTTGGATAAAAAAATTTACAACAAATAATTTTCAAAAAATTTATATACATTGAGGATGGACAAATAGAGCAATAACTGGCGCCTTCAGTCAGTGATTGACAAATCATGAATTTTTCACCATGTGTCAAGGGCAAGCAGAACAGCTATCATATATTGAATTTGAGCAGAAAGTATGATGCTTGTGCCCCGTATCGAGGGCAATCAGAATGCTTGGTTGGGCTAATATATCCTGAATTCAGGAAGGTAATCCAGTGCTTATGGCCAAACTCTAGGGTTAACAGAATGACAGGTCTTGGCACCCATAGGCTGAATTTAGAGTATTGATGTTTTAATTCAAGCAGTTTGTACTATGGTTGGGGTAGTCTAGTGCTTGTGCCTAGAGTCTATGGCTAACAGAATGCTGGGTATCTAAAATTCTGGCAGGTAGTATGGTGCTTGTGGCATGAGCTGATTACTAAATTATGAGTCTATGGCTAACAGAATGATGGGTATGGAGTACTGCATCTAAAATTCATGAGATAGTCTAGTGCTTGTGCCTAGAGTCTATGGCTAACAGAATGATGGGTATGGAGTACTGTATCTTAAATTCTGGCAGGTAGCATGGTGCTTGTGGCAGAGCTGATTACTAAATGCTGAATTAAGGCAGGCAGTCTGGTGCTTATGCAAAGAATCTAGGGCTACCAATGCCGGATATGAGCTACAATACCTTAAATAGTAATAATAATAACATCCAGGGATTGCTGGCCCAAGGCTAGTAGATTTCCTGTCGGACTAATAACTTTCATTATGTTAATAGTCAGATGGGCTAGTAAGTTTCAGTTATCAACAGTCATCATTTGTTTATGCCATTTCCTAATAAAGACTTGACTTCGGCAGATATCCTGTAGAATCAAAGCAGTAACTTTTGTCAACAGTCATAATATATTATTATGAGAAGACAAATTCAATATCTGCCTCAGAAAGGTGTGTTTCTATAACAAGAAGCCATCTGATTTGTGCATTTGCTTAACATTGTCAATTATGGTATCGTCATTAACAATGGAAGATTGGTAATTCATCCTAAATAATCTGATAACGAATTAAATAAAAAATGACATGGTATCACACTGTATTCCCTCAGCCACAGTAATAAACTACAAAATGGTATACCACACAAAAGAACACCGCTAAAAGCTATTCGATGAAATTAAAGTTTTATGTTTGTTTGATTAAGGATTTTTTTTCGGAGGGGAGGGGTGCTCACTAGCCAAATACTCTGACAGTCACTATGGCAATCTATATATTTTACACTTGCATGAAAATAATTATAAAAATCAGATGAATTTATTATGGTAACTTTATTGACATATTTTCCATACAACTACTTTTTTATGATAAGATAATAGATTTTATATTTTTTTTTCCTTACAAGAATGAACAAATAATTTAATACACATGGAGATATCAAACAGAATGCTGTAAGTTTGTTGGAAATTAAAATCTTTGAGCATGGCATCTAAGGTTTGAAAATGTTCCGCATTATTGTTAAGTTCAACAATACACGGAGGTCCGATTAATTAGGAACAATTACCAAACTTTCACTATTAATAATAAGACCGTAACTGGAGCTGTTATATAGAACACGCCGAGTCAGATGGGTTCATTTCATGGTAACGCACCTTTTCTAAGCTGAAACTAACATTATCTTCTGATGCTATTATTCTGTAAGAGATTACAATAGCCACTGCTTTAATCGTGCAGAACAACCACTGGAATCTTATCAGAGAGAGACTGGGGGAGGGGGCAAAGGCAGGTGTTTTGAAATGGTGTTTCTTGCTCAGACTTTCTTATATAAAGGACACTGTGGCATTCATTTTTCTTATCTTAAAAAATTCACGTCAGATAACATCTAGTATTTCCAAATGAGACACAATTCACTTCTTATAATACAGGCAAAATGTGGCCTTGTATAGAAAATGTTCAGCCACCGTGAAAAAAAAGTTGAATGAAAATGACATAAAAGTGAGGAATAATTCTGATGACAAGGAAAAGTTTAATAGAACTTTTCAGAAGACATGGACAAAAGACAGGAAATGGCTGAATTAGGATGAATAAAATAATGTTAGCGGTATAACTGGTGTATGGAATTCTCAAAAAACAAACAGAGAAAACATCCAGTTTTGTTGCGGGATGCTCAAACTTTAAAATTAAATCGGTAAACGTGCATGAAAGCGTAGGCAACACAAAAAGAACAGAGAAAAGAATCTATGCTGATACTACCAAAAGAATCGACCACTGGTAAGATCTTGGAAAGATTTAAAGGAAATCGTTTAACCGCAGGTGCTCGACACCAGCTTGATGCTGAAGGAAAGAAAAACAAATAATCTGAAGGGAGACAATCATAAAGTGAGACAAAAATATATCAGATTACCCCCATGACACATTCTGACATAGGACACTGTCTATCGTTCTTTATAAGAGACAAGGTCAGTAACTTCCAGATAGTTAGTTCTACCCATGACTCTCAATTTCCTACTACTATTTCCATCTTTAAAAACATATGACCATATTCTATGGCTTGTTTTACTCCTGAGATATTTTTTTTCTATTCATGAAGGCATAATTGACTTTACTGTGTTGCACCAAAGTGAAGTTACAGGTTCCTAAACACGATTTTCATCTGCCATGACTACATTGCATTCGGGTAACAACCGGTGAAAGAAGCTATGGTAAAGAACCATAGACCCTTCAGTGATTTTGTATGGATGTGTTAGCTGGATGTAATGAAAGGAGTTTATGTTGGAGAGACTTACAGGATTTATAAAAAAGTTGTTACATTTACTCGCTACATCACTGGAAGTGAAAGGCAGAAATTTGTTTTGGATGAGCATTTCCAGCCAGTGCTTGACAGTGCAGGTGTGGATGCTGATGTAGTGTATTTGGAATGGGACATATTAAATAAAGAATGTAGTCTACAGCAAGTAGGAGTATATTCAAATATTTAAAAATAAATACAAGAAACATCATTAATGCCAGATTTGTTAAAAAGTCTTTATTTAGCATAGGATCTTGATTGCAAAAGGTAACCATTTAAAGAAAGATTAATATTTTGTTAATGTATTCTGTTATTTTGCAATTAAAAAGACATCTATGCTTTGACTTGGTCGACAGTTGTAAAATCATGTGCTGCTGACTGCAAGAATATTCTGCATTGACTGACCTAATCCTAACAATCCCAGCCCACTCTGCTGATGCTGAGAAGGGTTTCTCTGAGATGAAAATGTTGAAGAATGAATGGAGATCATGTTTGCCACATTGGTTTCTGTCAGACCTACCCTTTATAATGTTCCATACAAATGATATTCCAACAAATGATCCATCACCAGCAATACATTTGTGGAATATTTTAGGGAGACAGGTAAGGAGACCTGAACAAACCCCATATGGACCCAGGGTACAGGTGAAGGATGAGAAAGGACACCTGGATCCCTTTCTGTAATTGGATCCATATTATCTTGAGAAACAAGAAATGTGACTTGTCTGAATGATGATTTGAAGCAGGATTTGATTTATAATTCTGTCGTTCTGCATTTCATATGAATAATATTGTTGCTAATCTCAATATTACAAGTGTGTGATATTGTTTTTTGGACAGGACTAGTAAAGATTTGGCAGGACTAGTAAATTTCTTAGCTTACTAGTCCTTCCGGTGACAAGAAAATTTGTTTTAAATTTGAGCCCTGACATTAATAATAATAATAATAATAATAATAATAATAATAATAATAATAATAATAATAATAATAAAAATCACTAAGCAAAATGATAAATTGAAATTTTGCATCTTCACTGATGTCAATATGTACAAACTTTCACAGCGATCCACCAAAAACTGCAGGGCTAATTGGGCTCATATTCTGTTATAAACTACATCAGTTGGAAGACAAAAAGGACATTACCTCTAAAAGAAATTGTGGATTGACAGTAATAGGTCAATGAGTGCATCTTCAAATAATTACCATAACATGTACAATGTTTCAAGGAAACCCAATGAAACTTTGAGTACACTACAATGGGCTGTCAATAATGGATAATAACTCTAGCAATAATCAACAGGGCACAGTGAATTGTCAACACACATATCTTCAAAAGATGACCAAAGCATTGCTTCCCCTTACCTAACTAATTAACTGACTGCAACAAAATATCACTAGCCAGTCTAATATTACAATGATAAGATGAACAATATATACATAAACCTTATGCTGGAATTGTTGAGGTATTCTATGGACTATCACTGGATTATGAAACCTATCAGTCCCTGCACACAGTTTCTATTTTAAAACTTGAATCTCTGTTCAGACATACCTCTTTCCTCAAAAATGATTTTATGCTAAAGGCCTGTATTAAGTACCATTACAAGAGCTTAGGGGTGGGGGTTCAGCTACTTGTGACTGGAACACTCTATCCCATCGCATGCAAACAAATATCCTTCTAACATAATTTGCATTTTGCAAAGCTCTTTGAGAAAGATCTTATAATCCAAATTTTATATTTTTCTTCATCTAGCTACCAAAGCTGGAATCAGCAGCCAGCCATAACAAAGTAAATGATTCAGATTTAAACCACTACTTAGTACTACATCTGGGCTTCATACATTTGTAAGTTCCAAATTTATGATTGCACAGTGGCTAGGTGTGGAAAAATTTCCATTTTGGCACAAACTTAGTAAGAGATTGTTTTCGTTAGTTTTTTTTTTCCTTTTCTTTTTATTTAATTCTGTAAAAGGAAAACTATTTATTAATTTCTTTTGGCTTCATGAAAATCAAGATTTTTCAAGGTACCCAGAAAATATTTCGAATTTTAAAGGTGTTTTCAAGGTTTTGATGCAACAATTCATTTTTCCAGACTTTCTAAGGTTTTCAAGTTTCCCTATAGACCCTGTCAAAGTGGTAGACTTAACTCTGCCTTGAGTTCTCAGTAGTATGGTCAGATACTGTACTAGGCATATACTGTACTAGGCATATACTGTATTAGTCACATACTGTACTAGTAACATACTGTACTATCTGAAGCCAGGTCTGAGAACATGCGTACCATCCACACCTTTCTGAATAATTTTGAAAACGGAAAACACTTCATTCATACATAAGAAATGCAAATGTTGTTCTTATATTTAGTATCTGATTACTAAATACTCTGAAAATCACAATAAAGGATTCTGATTCTCTACAATTATGATTGACCAAACTGGAATGCAGTATTACAAATAACATGTCATATCATTTGTCTAGACAGCAAGACCAAGACCATGGGTTGCTTTTAATGCAGGAAATATGGCTGACTGTATTCAAATTGAGCATAATAAGCAGACTGTGTTTATAGGCATGAAAAACCAAATATATGAGCTAAACATCAGTATTGCATGGCCAAAGATGCATAGCTTGCCAAATGGTCTAATGAAAAGAAGGTCATGTATATCAGCAGCATATACTGTCCACATAAATGAATCATAGACAAGAATGAGTTTCGGTTGTTTCTGTAAAGCATAATTATTCTTAAATGAGAAGAGATTCATAAATAAAACAATAAATTTTCAATGCATGTTGTCTCTGCATTTTGTCAAGTATTTGAGCCTAAAAGTTACAGGAGTGATACTCAAGAGCTATTCCTATGGTGCTTTTATGGATATAAATCTTTTAAATAAAAGTGTCATTTCAGGCAGCATTCACTTTATATCAGAAAGAATTACTATATCTCTCAGAAAATGCTTATTTGAGGAATAACACATCCCCTCCACCCATCTGACAAAGTCAAATCTAATATGGGACACAAACTCTTTCCAGAACCATAATACAAATGCAAGCCAACTTTCATAAAAAAAAATAATGCATTTCCGGAGATAATAACCTGACAAAAGTGTGATGGATTTACTGAAACAAAAATGAAAAATTTCTTTAGATGCTGATTAGACTCCATTGGTTTTTAACTGGACCCAATGTCTAGCTATGATACAAAACCCTACAAATTCTAAAGACAATCATAGGTTTTATTTGCAGGATTATAAGGACTTACAAGATCTTCAATGTTTCCATAAATATTCTTCTTCATCCCTGAGGCCCTTGTTGCCACCCATCCTCCAAGAGAGCTAAATTCCATAGAATCTGGTTCATGGCCTGTGCAGAAACCTTTCTTTGCTAACTGGAAACAGGAGAAAACAGAAAATGTTGCAAAATAACGAAATCACTAACTTACTTCAAGTTTCCAAATCTGACAGAAGAATCTTTATAAATGATAACCATTTAACATGTAGATCATGCAAATCTGTCAAATTTACAATATTTGGTAGATACCAATATAGTACTATATGCATGTAGATAAGTCAAAGTTCAACAAGTTAAATATTTCTGCTTGCTGCTGACCAGCTTATAAGAACTGGACATTTTTGTGACTAATAACATACACCTGTAATGGATCAGGATCTTAAGAGATCACTCCCATTTTACATTAAGGTTTATGATTATGTCCAATTATATTAGAGCTGGGTACCCAAAAAAATTATGTACAGCAGTGTTTCCCGACATACCTTAATAAATACCAGAATTAAATCATGGGTCAATGTTTTGTCAATAACTGGAATAATATCTTACTCTGATTTATAGTAAAATAACACCATCTTATATCTATGATATTATTAAGAAAACAAATATTAGATGCATTATTTTGAGATAAAGAAAAAGAAAATATTTCAGCTTAAAAAAAAATGATTGCTTCCTCCAGAGCCCAATAATAGATGAATTTATGATGTGTACATAATTGTGATGTGTACATAATTGTGATGTGTACATAATTGTGATGTGTACATTATTGTGATGTGTACATAATCGGTGTGTTCATTATTATGATGTGTACATAACTGTGATGTGTACATTATTGTGATGTGTACATAATTGTGATGTGTACATAATTGTGGTGTGTACATAATTTTATATAAGTTGCAAGCTAAAGTCTGTATCCAAAATGGGATAAGTAGCTTACACTATAGCTGATACTGTAAAAGACATTGTGCTGGCATTTATGAGAAAGGGCCAGTAAACACTAAACATTAAACATGTTTATTCATTGTGTTGACAAGCAAGACATTTATGGGAAAAGGCCAGTAAACACTAAACATTAAACATGTTTATTCATTGTTTTGACAAGCAAGACATTTATGAGAAAAGGCCAGTAAACACTAAACACATTTATTCATTGTGTTGACATGCAAGACATTTATGCAAAAGGGCCAGTAAACATTAAACATGTTTATTCATTGTGTTGACAAGCAAGACATTTATGAGAAAGGGCCAGTAAACACAAAACACATTTATTCATTGTGTTGACATGCAAATTTATGCGAAAGTACCAGTAAACATTAAACATGTTTATTCATTGTGTTGACAAGCAAGACATTTATGAGAAAAGGCCAGTAAACATTAAACATGTTTAGTCATTGTGCTGACATGCAAGACATTTATGAGAAAGGGTCAGTAAACATTAAACATGTTCATTCATTGTGTTGACATGCAAGACATTTATGAGAAAAAGACAGTAAACATTAAACATGTTTATTCATTGTGCTGACATGCAAGACCTTTATGAGAAACGGCCATTAAACATTAAACACATTTATTTATCAAACAAGAAAATATTTGATGGAATTCAAAAATTATGTACACATCAGAGAGAAACAAGTGTACTCCTGAAAATGTAGCCTAATTCACTGTCTTACAAAGGAATATATATACTTATCACATTCACTTATGCTAAAACATGACACCCTTCTTTTCTTTTATTAATCTGAATTTGTTTCTGAAAGGTGGAATTTGCCTAAATCTGATACACAAAAATTCATTTGAATACTGCAAATGTATATGGCTCTACCATCAAGTATATACTTAATACTAGTTTATATAGCTCTACCATCCAGTATACTAATAATACAAGTTTATATGACTCTACCATCCAGTATACTGATAATACTAGTTTATATGGCTCTACCATCCAGTATACTGTTAATACTAGTTTATATGGCTCTACCATCCAGTATACTGATAATACTAGTTTATATTGCTCTACCATCCAGTATACTATTAATACTAGTTCATATAGCTCTACTGTCCAGAGTACTGTTAATACTAGTTTATATGGCTTTACAATCCAGTATACTGTTAATACTAGTTTATATCGCTCTACCATCCAGTATACTGATAATACTAGTTTATATGGCTCTACCATCCAGTATACTGATAATACTAGTTTATATTGCTCTACCATCCAGTATACTGTTAATACTAGTGTATATGGCTCTACCATCCAGTATACTGATAATATTAGTTTATATAGCTCTACTGTCCAGAATACTGTTAATACTAGTTTATATGGCTTTACAATCCAGTATACTGTTAATACTAGTTTATATCGCTCTACCATCCAGTATACTGATAATACTAGTTTATATGGCTCTACCATCCAGTCTACTGATAATACTAGTTTATATAGCTCTACCATCCAGTATACTGTTAATACTAGTTTATATGGCTCTACCATCCAGTATACTGATAATACTAGTTTATATAGCTCTACTGTCCAGAATACAGTTAATACTAGTTTATATGGCTCTACCATCCAGTATACTGTTAATAATAGTTTATATGGCTTTACCATCCAGTATACTGTTAATACTAGTTTATATGGCTCTACCATCCAGTATACTGATAATACTAGTTTATATGGCTCTACCATCCAGTATACTGATAATGCTAGTTTATACAGCTCTACCATCCAGTATACTGTTAATACTAGTTTATATAGCTCTACCATCCAGTATACTGATAATACTAGTTTATATAGCTCTACTGTCCAGAATACTGTTAATACTAGTTTATATGGCTCTACCATCCAGTATACTGATAATACTAGTTTATATGGCTCTACCATCCAGTATACTAATAATACTAGTTTATATGGCTCTACCATCCAGTATACTGTTAATACTAGTTTATATGGCTCTACTGTCCAGTATACTGATAATACTAGTTTATATGGCTCTACCATCCAGTATACTGATAATACTAGTTTATATGGCTCTACCATCCAGTATACTGATAATACTAGTTTATATGGCTCTACCATCCAGAATACTGTTAATAATAGTTTATATGTCTCTACCATCCAGTATACTGATAATACTAGTTTATATGGCTCTACCATCCAGTATACTGATAATACTAGTTTATATGGCTCTACCATCCAGTATACTGATAATACTAGTTTATATGGCTCTACCATCCAGTATATACTTAATACTAGTTTTATAGCTCTACCATCCAGTTTACTGTTAATACTAGTTTATATGGCTCTACCATCCAGTATACTGTTAATACTAGTTTATATGGCTCTACCATCCAGTATATTGATAATACTAGTTTATATAGCTCTACTGTCCAGAATACTGTTAATACTAGTTTATATGGCTCTACCATCCAGTATACTGTTAATACTAGTTTATATGGCTCTACCTCCCGTATACTGATAATACTAGTTTATATGGCTCTACCATCCAGTATACTGACAATACTAGTTTATATGGCTCTACCATCCAGTATATACTTAATACTAGTTTATATAGCTCTACAATCCAGTATACTGTTAATACTAGTTTATATGGCTCTACCATCCAGTATACTGATAATACTATTTTATAAAGCTCTACCATCTAGTATACTGTTAATACTAGTTTATATAGCTCTACCATCCAGTATACTGATAATACTAGTTTATATGGCTCTACCATCCAGTATATACTTAATACTAGTTTTATAGCTCTACCATCCAGTATACTGTTAATATTAGTTTATATGGCTCTACCATCCAGTATACTGTTAATACTAGTTTATATGGCTCTACCATCCAGTATATTGATAATACTAGTTTATATAGCTCTACTGTCCAGAATACTGTTAATACTAGTTTATATGGCTCTACCATCCAGTATACTGATAATATTAGTTTATATAGCTCTACTGTCCAGAATACAGTTAATACTAGTTTATATGGCTTTACAATCCAGTATACTGTTAATACTAGTTTATATCGCTCTACCATCCAGTATACTGATAATACTAGTTTATATGGCTCTACCATCCAGTCTACTGATAATACTAGTTTATATAGCTCTACCATCCAGTATACTGTTAATACTAGTTTATATGCCTCTACCATCAAGTATATACTTAATACTAGTTTATATAGCTCTACCATCCAGTATACTAATAATACAAGTTTATATGACTCTACCATCCAGTATACTGTTAATACTAGTATATATGGCTCTACCATCCAGTATACTGATATTATTAGTTTATATAGCTCTACTGTCCAGAATACTGTTAATACTAGTTTATATGGCTTTACAATCCAGTATACTGTTAATACTAGTATATATCGCTCTACCATCCAGTATACTGATAATACTAGTTTATATGGCTCTACCATTCAGTCTACTGATAATACTAGTTTATATAGCTCTACCATCCAGTATACTGTTAATACTAGTTTATATGCCTCTACCATCAAGTATATACTTAATACTAGTTTATATAGCTCTACCATCCAGTATACTAATAATACAAGTTTATATGACTCTACCATCCAGTATACTGAGAATACTAGTTTATATGGCTCTACCATCCAGTATACTATTAATACTAGTTCATATAGCTCTACTGTCCAGAGTACTGTTAATACTAGTTTATATGGCTCTACCATCCAGTATACTGATAATACTAGTTTATATTGCTCTACCATCCAGTATACTGTTAATACTAGTATATATGGCTCTACCATCCAGTATACTGATAATATTAGTTTATATAGCTCTACTGTCCAGAATACTGTTAATACTAGTTTATATGGCTTTACAATCCAGTATACTGTTAATACTAGTTTATATTGCTCTACCATCCAGTATACTGATAATACTAATTTATATGGCTCTACCATCCAGTCTACTGATAATACTAGTTTATATAGCTCTACCATCCAGTATACTGTTAATACTAGTTTATATGGCTCTACCATCCAGTATACTGATAATACTAGTTTATATAGCTGTACTGTCAAGAATACAGTTAATACTAGTTTATATGGCTCTACCATCCAGTATACTGTTAATAATAGTTTATATGACTTTACCATCCAGTATACTGTTAATACTAGTTTATATGGCTCTACTGTCCAGTATACTGATAATACTAGTTTATATGGCTCTACCATCCAGTATACTGATAATACTAGTTTATATGGCTCTACCATCCAGTATACTGATAATACTAGTTTATATGGCTCTACCATCCAGAATACTGTTAATAATAGTTTATATGTCTCTACCATCCAGTATACTGATAATACTAGTTTATATGGCTCTACCATCCAGTATACTGATAATACTAGTTTATATGGCTCTACCATCCAGTATACTGATAATACTAGTTTATATGGCTCTACCATCCAGTATATACTTAATACTAGTTTTATAGCTCTACCATCCAGTTTACTGTTAATACTAGTTTATATGGCTCTACCATCCAGTATACTTTTAATACTAGTTTATATGGCTCTACCATCCAGTATATTGATAATACTAGTTTATATAGCTCTACTGTCCAGAATACTGTTAATACTAGTTTATATGGCTCGACCATCCAGTATACTGTTAATACTAGTTTATATGGCTCTACCTCCAGTATACTGATAATACTAGTTTATATGGCTCTACCATCCAGTATACTGACAATACTAGTTTATATGGCTCTACCATCCAGTATATACTTAATACTAGTTTATATAGCTCTACAATCCAGTATACTGTTAATACTAGTTTATATGGCTCTACCATCCAGTATACTGATAATACTATTTTATAAAGCTCTACCATCTAGTATACTGTTAATACTAGTTTATATAGCTCTACCATCCAGTATACTGATAATACTAGTTTATATGGCTCTACCATCCAGTATATACTTAATACTAGTTTTATAGCTCTACCATCCAGTATACTGTTAATATTAGTTTATATGGCTCTACCATCCAGTATACTGTTAATACTAGTTTATATGGCTCTACCATCCAGTATATTGATAATACTAGTTTATATAGCTCTACTGTCCAGAATACTGTTAATACTAGTTTATATGGCTCTACCATCCAGTATACTGATAATATTAGTTTATATAGCTCTACTGTCCAGAATACTGTTAATACTAGTTTATATGGCTTTACAATCCAGTATACTGTTAATACTAGTTTATATCGCTCTACCATCCAGTATACTGATAATACTAGTTTATATGGCTCTACCATCCAGTCTACTGATAATACTAGTTTATATAGCTCTACCATCCAGTATACTGTTAATACTAGTTTATATGCCTCTACCATCAAGTATATACTTAATACTAGTTTATATAGCTCTACCATCCAGTATACTAATAATACAAGTTTATATGACTCTACCATCCAGTATACTGTTAATACTAGTATATATGGCTCTACCATCCAGTATACTGATATTATTAGTTTATATAGCTCTACTGTCCAGAATACTGTTAATACTAGTTTATATGGCTTTACAATCCAGTATACTGTTAATACTAGTTTATATCGCTCTACCATCCAGTATAATGATAATACTAGTTTATATGGCTCTACCATCCAGTCTACTGATAATACTAGTTTATATAGCTCTACCATCCAGTATACTGTTAATACTAGTTTATATGCCTCTACCATCAAGTATATACTTAATACTAGTTTATATAGCTCTACCATCCAGTATACTAATAATACAAGTTTATATGACTCTACCATCCAGTATACTGAGAATACTAGTTTATATGGCTCTACCATCCAGTATAATATTAATACTAGTTCATATAGCTCTACTGTCCAGAGTACTGTTAATACTAGTTTATATGGCTCTACCATCCAGTATACTGATAATACTAGTTTATATTGCTCTACCATCCAGTATACTGTTAATACTAGTATATATGGCTCTACCATCCAGTATACTGATAATATTAGTTTATATAGCTCTACTGTCCAGAATACTGTTAATACTAGTTTATATGGCTTTACAATCCAGTATACTGTTAATACTAGTTTATATTGCTCTACCATCCAGTATACTGATAATACTAATTTATATGGCTCTACCATCCAGTCTACTGATAATACTAGTTTATATAGCTCTACCATCCAGTATACTGTTAATACTAGTTTATATGGCTCTACCATCCAGTATACTGATAATACTAGTTTATATAGCTCTACTGTCCAGAATACAGTTAATACTAGTTTATATGGCTCTACCATCCAGTATACTGTTAAAAATAGTTTATATGACTTTACCATCCAGTATACTGTTAATACTAGTTTATATGACTCTACCATCCAGTATACTGATAATACTAGTTTATATGGCTCTACCATCCAGTATACTGATAATGCTAGTTTATACAGCTCTACCATCCAGTATACTGTTAATACTAGTTTATATAGCTCTACCATCCAGTATACTGATAATACTAGTTTATATAGCTCTACTGTCCAGAATACTGTTAATACTAGTTTATATAGCTCTATTGTCCAGAATACTGTTAATACTAGTTTATATGGCTTTACCATCCAGTATACTAATAATACTAGTTTATATGGCTCTACCATCCAGTATACTGTTAATACTAGTTTATATGGCTCTACTGTCCAGTATACTGATAATACTAGTTTATATGGCTCTACCATCCAGTATACTGATAATACTTGTTTATATGGCTCTACCATCCAGTATACTGATAATACTAGTTTATATGGCTCTACCATCCAGAATATTGTTAATAATAGTTTATATGTCTCTACCATCCAGTATACTGATAATACTAGTTTATATGGCTCTACCATCCAGTATACTGATAATACTAGTTTATATGGCTCTACCATCCAGTATACTGATAATACTAGTTTATATGGCTCTACCATCCAGTATACTGATAGTACTAGTTTATATGGCTCTACCATCCAGTATATACTTAATACTAGTTTATATAGCTCTACCATCCAGTATACTGTTAATACTAGTTTATATGGCTCTACCATCCAGTATACTGATAATACTAGTTTATATGGCTCTACCATCCAGTATACTGATAATACTATTTTATAAAGCTCTACCATCTAGTATACTGTTAATACTAGTTTATATAGCTCTACCATCCAGTATACTGATAATACTAGTTTATATGGCTCTACCATCCAGTATATACTTAATACTAGTTTTATAGCTCTACCATCCAGTATACTGTTAATACTAGTTTATATGGCTCTACCATCCAGTATACTGTTAATACTAGTTTATATGGCTCTACCATCCAGTATATTGATAATACTAGTTTATATAGCTCTACTGTCCAGAATACTGTTAATACTAGTTTATATGGCTCTACCATCCAGTATACTGTTAATACTAGTTTATATGGCTCTACCTCCAGTATACTGATAATACTAGTTTATATGGCTCTACCATCCAGTATACTGATAATACTAGTTTATATGGCTCTACCATCCAGTATATACTTAATACTAGTTTATATAGCTCTACCATCCAGTATACTGTTAATACTAGTTTATATGGCTCTACCATCCAGTATACTGATAATACTATTTTATAAAGCTCTACCATCTAGTATACTGTTAATACTAGTTTATATAGCTCTACCATCCAGTATACTGATAATACTAGTTTATATGGCTCTACCATCCAGTATATACTTAATACTAGTTTTATAGCTCTACCATCCAGTATACTGTTAATACTAGTTTATATGGCTCTACCATCCAGTATACTGTTAATACTAGTTTATATGGCTCTACCATCCAGTATATTGATAATACTAGTTTATATAGCTCTACCATCCAGTATACTGATAATACTAGTTTATATAGCTCTACTGTCTAGAATACTGTTAATTCTAGTTTATATGGCTCTACAATCCAGTATACTGATAATACTAGTTTATATGGCTCTACCATCCAGTATACTGATAATGCTAGTTTATATAGCTCTACCATCCAGTATACTGTTAATACTAGTTTATATGGCTCTACCATCCAGTATACTGATAATACTAGTTTATATAGCTCTACTGTCTAGAATACTGTTAATTCTAGTTTATATGGCTCTACAATCCAGTATACTGTTAATAATAGTTTATATGGCTCTACCATCCAGTATACTGTTAATACTAGTTTATATGGCTCTACCATCCAGTATACTGATAATACTAGTTTATATAGCTCTACTGTCCAGAATACTGTTAATACTAGTTTATATGGCTCTACCATCCAGTATACTGATAATACTAGTTTATATAGCTCTACTGTCCAGAATACAGTTAATACTAGTATTATAAGGCTTACAATCCAGTATACTGTTAATACTAGTTTATATCGCTCTACCATCCAGTATACTGATAATATAGTTTATATGGCTCTACCTCCAGTCTACTGATAATACTTGTTTATATAGCTCGACCATCCAGTATACTGTTAATAATAGTTTAATGGCCTCTACCATCAAGTATATACTTATAATACTAGTTTATATAGCTCTACCATCCAGGTATACTATTAATACAAGTTTATATGGCTCTACCATCCAGTATACTGAAAATACTAGTATATTTGGCTCTACCATCCAGTATACTGATAATACTTAGTTTATATAGCTCTACTGTCCAGAATACTGTTATACTAGTTTATATTGCTCTACAATCCAGTATACTGTTAATTCTAGTTTATATCGCTCTACCATCCAGTATACTGATAATACTATTTTATATGCTCTACCATCCAGTCTACTGATATACTAGTTTATATAGCTCTACCATCCAGTATACTGTTAATACTAGTTTATATGCCTCTACCTTCAGTATATACTTAATACTAGTTTATATAGCTCTAACATCCCAGTATACTGTTAATACAGTTTATATGCCTCTACCATCCAGTATACTGAGAATACTATTTATATGGCCTTACCATCCAGTATACTATTAATACTAGTTTCATATAGCTCTACTGTCCAGAGTACTGTTAATACTAGGTTTATATGGCTCTACCATCCAGTATACTGATAATACTAGTTTATATGGCTCTACCCATCCAGTATAACTGTTAATGACTTAGTATAATGGCTCTACCATCCAGTATACTGATAATATTAGTTTTATATAGCTCTACTGTCAGAATACTGTTAATACTAGTTTATATGGCTCTACCATCCAGTATACTGTTAATAATAGTTTATATGACTCTACCATCCAGTATACTGTTAATACTAGTTTATATGGCTCTACCATCCAGTATACTGATAATATTAATTTATATAGCTCTACTGTCCAGTATGCTGATAATTCTTGTTTATATGGCTTTACCAACCAGTATGCTGATAATACTAGTTTATACGGCTCTACTGTCCAGTATACTGATAATACTAGTTTATATAGCTCTACTGTCCAGAATACTGTTAATACTAGTTTATATGGCTCTACCATCCAGTATACTGTTAATACTAGTTTATATGGCTCTACCATCCAGTATACTGTTAATACTAGTTTATATGGCTCTACCTCCAGTATACTGTTATTACTAGTTTATAAGGCTCTACCATCCAGTATACTGTTAATACTAGTTTATATGGCTCTACCATCCAGTATACTGATAATGCTAGTTTATACAGCTCTACCATCCAGTATACTGTTAATACTAGTTTATATGGCTCAACCATCCAGTATTCTGATAATACTAGTTTATATAGCTCTACTGTCCAGAATACTGTTAATACTAGTTTATATGGCTCTACCATCCAGTATACTGTTAATACTAGTTTATATGGCTCTACTGTCCAGTATGCTGATAATTCTTGTTTATATGGCTCTACCATCCAGTATGCTGATAATACTAGTTTATATGGCTTTACTGTCCAGTATACTGATAATACTAGTTTATATAGCTCAACTGTCCAGAATACTGTTAATACTAGTTTATATGGCTCTACTATCCAGTATACTGTTAATACTAGCTTATATGGCTGTACCTCCAGTATACTGTTAATACTAGTTTTTATGGCTCTACCATCCAGTATACTGTTAATACTAGTTTATATGGCTCTACCATCCAGTATACTGTTAATACTAGTTTATATGGCTCTACCATCCAGTATACTGATAATACTAGTTTATATGGCTCTACCATCCAGTATACTGATAATACTAGTTTATATAGCTCTACCTCTAGTATACTGATAAAACTAGTTTATATGGCTCTACTGTCCAGTATACTGAAAATACTAGTTTGAATGGCTCTACCGTCCAGTATACTGTTAATACTATTTTTATGGCTCTACCGTCCAGAAGGTCTACCATTTAGAACCCTTTTCATGAATTCATCAAGCTTATTAACACCAATGATTTCTTTTAAGACAAAAATAGTTCATACAACCAACATGAAATTATATATATATATATATATATATATATATATATATATATATGTATACACACACACACCAATACATAAATAAATCTATAATTGATAAAGGTCACATGGGATATATATATATATATATATATATATATATATATATATATATATATATATATATATATATATATATATATATATATATATATATATATATATATACATACACACACACAAATACATAAATAAATCTATAATTGATAAAGGTCACATGGGATATATATATATATATATATATACACACACACACAAATACATAAATAAATCTATAATTGATAAAGGTCACATGGGATATATATATATATATATATATACACACACACACACACAAATACATAAATAAATCTATAATTGATAAAGGTCACATGGGATATATATATATATATATATATATATACACACACACACACACATACAAATACATAAATAAATCTATAATTGATAAAGGTCTCATGGGATATATATGTATATATATATATATACACACACACACAAATACATAAATAAATCTATAATTGATAAAGGTCACATGGGATATATATATATATATATATACACACACACACACAAATACATAAATAAATCTATAATTGATAAAGGTCACATGGGATATATATATATATATATATATATATATATATATATATATATATATATATATATATATATATATACACACACACACAAATACATAAATAAATCTATAATTGATAAAGGTCACATGGGATATATATATATATATATACACACACACACACAAATACATAAATAAATCTATAATTGATAAAGGTCACATTCGAGGTAGGATAATGATTTTCCTCACTGACCTTCTGCCTGGAATATTTCTATCCATACTGATAAGGGATGTGCAAAAATCATAACTACTTTCAGGCTCTATCAACATTTTTAGTAGGGCTCTAACGAATTAGTACAGTCTAGTCTCAGAGGTGGTTCCAAATATTTTGTTAATCAAAAAGGGCCAGTTATCCCCATTTGAAACTATAAAAGAATCAGCAAGTAAGAGAGCCATATAATTCAATGACAGAATAAAATTTGATAATACTCAATTTTTGTATCTAGACTACACATTCAACAATAAAAATGTACATCATACATCATAACTGGGCTTTGTCTGCCTTATACAATCAGATCTCTGGGTTATCAGATTCTGTTAGGTTGCTACCTATAGCCTCTACATATGATAAATGAGGTCCTTGATGATAACTGGTTGTCAATATCTACAAAATGAGGTTTCTAAGTGACAAGTATAAAAATACCACATATAAATTGTATTAAGCTATCTTTCATTAGGGCATTCAAAGGCTGAAGATATACTTGTAACCCCAAGTCAGTAGTGGATTGACTAGTGCAAAGGTTACGAATAACATAAAAGTTCCACACTCCCATGTCACAGAAGCAAACCTATGTTAACATGTCTTTTATAAATCTGCAATCATTTAAATGATGCCATGAATGGGAACAATTAGACACAAATTATTCCATTTACCCAAAAGCACCTTAATAATGCCATGAATGAGAACAATCAGACACAAATTATTCCATTTATCCAAAAGCACCATAATGTAACATTTAAGAGGCAACCAGTGTTGGGTATAAAAGATTTGACAGTATTTTTATGTAAGGCCCTTTCTCAATACAATAAAACATTCCACTTTTCATGCCCTTATAACAACCGTTATGAAAGAAAATAGGATTGCTTACCCATCTCTCAAGATCTTGCCCAATAATGCCAGCTTCACAATGTGCTGTCATATTTTTATCATCTACCCATAAAATCTTGTTCTGAAAATTTGAAGAAGAAAAAAAAACTGTCTCAACTGAATTCTTTATTATTGCAAGGTAACAAAGCTTGGACTTAAAAACCCACAAATGCATGTGCCAAACAAAAATATCAACCAAAATTTAAAAAAAATAAATAAAAAATAGCAACTGTAAAACTAATTTTTTAATTTTATTTTAATGTATATAATCCTATATATCCACTCCTGCATGGATTCATTTTCTATGTCATTTTTATATTTGATTAGCTGAGACTACAAGACATACCGATGTTAAAAATACTAAACTTAATTTCCATCTCTTCCATTTTCAGGACCGATGTTTAAAAAGATTCATCTCAACAGTATATTTCTTTCCAGAAATCGTAATTAGCCATAAATATTTATTTTCCTCTGAAGAACAGCAAGGCCATATTTGTCAGAGGGCATGCATGGTAGTTATTGTTACTGATTTGTTCTATTATCACTGGTTTTATTATCAGCTGTAATTGTATTTCATGAAAATTATCATTAGGTAGGATACATTCAAAACTGAAGTGCTCCATTACAATTACTTCCATATTAATTCCTGAAATATTTGTGTTTATGTGGGATTTAAAAAGAGAACATCATGACAATACAACTTACATTTAATTCTCTGGCTTTAGATATGAAAAAATTGCATTATTAACTACAATATCTATATTGTTCAAATCTAACCATACTACAAGTTAATGTTAACCAAAGATTATTCTCAGATGTAAAACAATTGGTCTTCTTTAGTCTTTTCTTCTTGTACATATAAACAACTAAAAGTGTTTTCCAGGAAAAGAAGAGTATCTGTCCGCAAAGAGGAATACTGATGTATGTACATCTTTATCTTCCTTTTAGCATCAATACACAATGAAGACATGCAATTCACATGGTAACTATTTTTTAAATTAAGTTCACTTTTGTAAACAGTAGACTTAAAATTGAGGATAATGTAACAATGCCTTCTAGTAATGTACACTATATGTGAAATTGAGGATAACATAAAATTGCCTTCCGGTAATGTACACTATATGTGAAATTGAGGATAATGTAAAATTGCCTTTCAGTAATGTACACTATATGTGAAATTGAGGATATTGTAAAATTGCCTTCTAGTAATGTACACTATATGTGAAATTTAGGATAATGTAAAATTGCCCTCTAGTAATGTACACTATATGTGAAAATGAGGATATTGTAAAATTACCTTCCAGTAATGTACACTATATGTGAAATTGAGGATATTGTAAAATTGCCTTCTAGCAATGTACACTATATGTGAAATTGAGGATAATGTAAAACTGCCTTCTAGTAATGTACACTATATGTGAAATTGAGGACATTGTAAAATTGCCTTCTAGTAATGTACACTATATGTGAAATTGAGGATATTGTAAAATTGCCTTCCAGTAATGTACACTATATGTGAAATTGAGGATAATGTAAAATTGCCCTCTAGTAATATACACTATATGTGAAATTGAGGATAATGTAAAATTGCCTTCCAGTAATGTACACTATATTGTGAAATTGAGGATAATGTAAAATTGCCCACTCTTAATGTACACTATATGTGAAATTGAGGATAATTTTTTTAAAATTGCCTTCTAGTAATGTACACTATATGTGAAATTGAGGATAATGTAAAACTGCCTTCTAGTAATGTACACTATATGTGAAATTGAGGACATTGTAAAATTGCCTTCTAGTAATGTACACTATATGTGAAATTGAGGATATTGTAAAATTGCCTTCCAGTAATGTACACTAAATGTGAAATTGAGGATAATGTAAAATTGCCCTCTAGTTATGTACACTATATGTGAGATTGAGGACAATGTAAAATTGCCTTCCAGTAATATACACTATATGTGAAATTGAGGATATTGTAAAATTGCCTTCCAGTAATGTACACTATATTGTGAAATTGAGGATAATGTAAAATTGCCCACTCTTAATGTACACTATATGTGAAATTGAGGATAATTTTTTAAAATTGCCTTCTAGTAATGTACACTATATGTTAAATTGAGGATAATGTAAAACTGCCTTCTAGTAATGTACACTATATGTGAAATTGAGGACATTGTAAAATTGCCTTCTAGTAATGTACACTATATGTGAAATTGAGGATATTGTAAAATTGCCTTCCAGTAATGTACACTATATGTGAAATTGAGGATAATGTAAAATTGCCCTCTAGTAATGTACACTATATGTGAGATTGAGGACAATGTAAAATTGCCTTCCAGTAATATACACTATATGTGAAATTGAGGATATTGTAAAATTGCCTTCCAGTAATGTACACCATATGTGAAATTGAGGATAATGTAAAATTGTCTTCCAGTAATGTACACTATATGTGAAATTGAGGATATTGTAAAATTCCCTTTCAGTAATGTACACTATATGTGAAATTGAAAATGTAAAATTGTCCTCTAGTAATATACACTATATGTGAAATTGAGGATATTGTAAAATTGCCTTCTAGTAATGTATACTATATAAAAAACCAGTATTTAGGTTACTAATTCTGCTCATGGTCATACCATTTGTGAAGTATCAAGGGAGACAATCATTCTTGTTTCATTGGCTGGACATTCAAGGGCTGAAGACACACTAGTTCCCCCTGCAATCAAACAAATTTATCTTGAATTTCAAGTTTGAACTACCAACCAAATTTTTACTTTAAAAAAAACCTGCATCACTTTTGTCTTAGAATTAAATGGTTTTGTAACATTTTATATAATGAATTTCAACATGCTTGATTCCCCACTGGGGGTAAATACTCCCAAATCCTGTCCTAAACCCACCTAACTGTTCTTTCTACACAATACTGGGGTAAGAGTACTTTTAGACTTTTATTCTTAACAGTAAATTGGAACTATGATAACATTAGAAGCATGTATGCAGCAAACACTGGTGATGAACTTAGTTACAAAAGAAAGGCTTTGTATACACTATAATTGACAAGACTGTAGTATACACTTAGTTACCAAAGGCCTCATATACATTACAAATGACACAATTGTATTATAAACTTAGTTACAAAAGTAAAGTCTTGCATACACAACAAATGACATAATTGTATTATACCCTTAAGTTACTAAAGGCCTTGCATGCAAAAATGACATGACTATCACACTCTTAAGTTTCAAAAAGCCTTGCATGAACAAACGACATGACTATCACACACTTACGTTACAAAAAGCCTTATATACAGAGCAAATGACCTGAATATATTGACTATACTCTCTGAATACATCAGACTGGTTTTGTCAAGTTCTGAGTGTAGAAAAGATGAAAAACAAGTGTTAAATATAAAAGTCTGTGGAGAAATCAATAAAATAAAGGTGATAGATTTTGATTTTTTCCTTTTACAACAAGTACCAGTAGATATAATTAAGCTTTCTTACTGAACACGCTATAACGCAGTAGTTGGGAGCCATAGAACCAGACCATATTATGAACCGGTGTCTGTACAAATTTAACACTGCTAAATTTTTGCATCCGTGATTTGTAATACTTTATTATTGTTTGAAAACTTCTGTAATTTTCAGCTGCTTTCTGACTGCAGCAATAAACAATGTGGTTATATTTGTAGAAAATGGATGACATTATTCACATGTCAATTGATTGCAAATCGTTGACCCATAATTTGAACAAGTTTATCCCAGCAAATGACTTTGATGATGAGCAACGTACTTAAATTAATTGATTTATAAATTCAGGTGAGGAACTTTTATCAACCACATTGTTTATTGCTTAGTTGTGAATGCAACTTATAGAACATGTATTGGATATTGTTTGAGCAATGATTGTATAGGGAATGCATTGTAGACAAACACAAAGTAGTTTTGATGGCTTCATTGCACATGAACCAGTAATAAGAACATTAACACTATGTCATCTTTCAGCAATAAACAAAGAACAAAGTTCTCAAAAGGCCCAGACATGGGTTCAGATACTCATATTTCTGATGTTTATTTTGATGCAAAACTGTAAGAAATTTGTTAAATTTAAAAATTTTAGGAACTGTGCCAAATTGTTTTATATTAGGTGATTTCCTCCAGATAACGATATTAAACTTGCTACATGTTATTTTTTGCACTTTTAAGAAGAAATCTTTTCTGTGTGAGAGAATAATACATGTATGTGATACTTTGAGAGAAATGCAAAAAAATCTTATATTCAAATTTATATGCAATCTCTTTTCCAAAATGAAAACAAAATGATACATAATTTACTTTTTGTACTTATTTTTTGTATGAGAAAAATACCCGTATGAAGGTAAATAAAATTTCGAGAGCCACGCCACGATCGTTTTATATTAAAATCCATACATGATTTTCTCCTCAAGATGAGAATAAACTTTCTACATCTTATTTCTTGCACTTTTAAGAAGAAATGTTTTACATGTACGAGAATAATACATGTACATGACATTTCGGGAACCACGCCACAAATGTCTTATATTCAAATTTATAAGCAATCTCTTTTCTAACATGATAATAAAACTTTATACAATTTACTTTTCGTACTTAAATTTTTTGTTTATGAGAAAAATATCGGTAACAAGGTGAATGCAATTTCTGGAACCATGCAACAACCGGGTTATATTCAAATTCGCGTTATAATGGAGTACGTTTTAGCAGGGTCATACTGTATCAACCATTTGCCTTTTCTGTTGAATAACTGTAACAGAAAGTCATGACAATATTATAGAAACTGATACACACTTCCTATCAATGATAATAAGGCGAGTCCAACTGCAAAACTGCAAACTGCACAGACCCAGATCTACCATCACATAATACCCCTGCATATCTAGGTCTATGCAATTTGTTAGGAAAGATCAGTAGAACAAAAGAAAAATATACCTGGATCTGCAGGTACATTATGATATGGTACATCAGGATTTTTGTTGTTTGACTTGACTTATAAGTGAGTATCTATGGTTATTTTAAAGTATTTCTACTTTATAAACTATAGGAACTGATTAGTGTTTGGTTGTTTACTTTATAATGAAAGGGAATTAAAAACATGGAGGCATTACTTTGTTGTGGAAATTATTGTAATACATACCACAACAAACCAAAGTACTGAGCATTATTAAGAACTACATTCTTTTTTTTAATAATAATGCTAACAATGATAAATGAAAACCATGAATCAACATCCGAAAAGTAGTATGATGCAGTTCAGTAATACCTTAATGGCATTGTGAATGGAGTTTTGCATGCATAAACATCATCCAATTAATGTGTGATGATTATATGATGTTAAATGAGATGTTAGATGATGTTTGACCTATGAGACTATGGCATATTTGATCATGTCATTTTTATCTGTCACTGAAAACATCTACCATGTGTGTCTTTCCTTAACAGAAGACCAGTTTTCAGTAACAAAATATCAATAACTGCTACTGTTTAACTTGAAAACGTAAATAAGTTTGATGCTGTGACAATAAACATTATGTTCATCTTAAAATATTTTAATGTATGCATAGACTTTATTTATCAATAGTACACCAACGTTAGTCACAAAACCATATACAACTCAATGGCTTGTTGTAATCTGTCAAATGGGTGCAATTCTTGAAAATTCATTTTCCATTTCACATGACGATGGCAATCATATCTCCCACCACGAGACATAATCAAATGGGCACGTGATGTCCAATAAATGTAATTGTGTCTTTCCAGCTTTTACTCACAAGAATCTGAATACTCCTTTTATTCTTCTGTGTTGATTATTAACACTATTTAGAAGCTTTCCTTTTTATCTTAAACATGCATCTCTTGCTGGATGCCATGTTTAAAAAATTATATAATCAATAGTTTGATCATACAGATGCTTTACATGAACAAATAGGTGCCGTTAAAAGTGTCTGGGGTGCTGCTGTAAAGTTAGTATGGTTCTCTGCCTAAATTTATTAATATAAAAACCTAGACCCATATCAAACATGGATCAACCAATTATCCAGATTTTCTGTCGACTATCACTTTTCAGTAGTTTTTGCTTGTATGCCTTAAGTCCATAATTTAAGGGTAATTTTCGTAAGACATAAAGCAAAATTGTAAGAGTTGGCAGGTCTGTGAACGTATCCTACCGACCCACCATTGTTTAGATCACTGTCTGCATCTCTTATAAATGTGTACTCTGTGTTTTATACTAAATGTGAGTATAAAATCTTGCTCTAGTCCTCATAATGTCACACTTTCGTCACGAGTATTAATGAATGTGTCATGGAATTCATCTAAAAGAAAAACAGTACTACAAGCCCTGGGATATCAACAATAAGTGGAAAGAAGCTCATGTGTTAACAGTTATTGTGCCCAAATCATTTCCATATTGGACCATGCATGTGTCATGTCAGAATTTCACATAAATAGTTTAGGAAATGAATTATATTACCTTCCATGATTTTGGCTTATCAAAGCTAGAAATATGATGTTAGTCCATAAATTAGTGACTTCAACCACCCAGTGAGTTTTGTTACTGGAACAGCAGAGATGTGGGATAGGGATGGAATCAATGTGCTACTCTAAAGAATCACATTTCTCTTGTCAGACTTTTGTTGAACAATAAATTTGAACTAATGTTACTGTTTATTATTGTAAGTTCTTGGTTATGCAGAACTTGTTATTTTCCTTTAATGTGCAAAAATAGTACTCACTTGATTGGGACTATTTCTAACCATATTACAACTCATTGATTCACCAGTACGTTGTACTCTTGCTCAAAATGCACTTGTCTGTTTCATTCAGTTCTAAATAATCAGAGGTTTGAATATACAAATAAGGATAAAAGTAAAAACGCACACCATGGACATAAAGAGGACAACTTAATTCTATCTAAATCTTGTGTTTAGAGGGCTTTTTCCATGCAGTTTGAACAGTTGACTTGGTTACTGCCATGGCTAGCCCTAAGAACGACAATGATTGGCTAGCTAAGGTCATGAGACGTGAATAGGCATCTGTAAAACAGAGCAATGGCTCATAGCTGTCAGAGCCACAAAGCATGAACATCTAAATAGAAAAGGATTTTGGCCACATATTCTAAATACAATCAAAAACCATAATTTAATAAATTTTTACATAACCGCTATTAACTTTAGCATCTTAAAAATCCCAAAACTGAATCACATTTTTTTGAGAAATTTAAGTAGATTTATTATTGAATTTAAATGCTTTATAATTATTATATAATTCTGTATAAAACTGATGGTATCTCCCACCACACTGCTCAAGTACACTTGTACTAAAATTATTTCTTTTCATTTAATTCATTCTACCTGGTTAGAATGTGTTACAGTAAATATAATAAATCTAGCTGTTACTACACAGGAAACAATAATATAATTTATATCACCATAATATAGTGTACTAAGACATCTTTTGGCATTTACACAAACAAGTCTGGGCTCCCCGAGTGGGCGAGTGGTCTAAAGCGCTGACCATTACGGATCACTGCCATCTCACCTCTGTCTGCGTGAATTTGAGTCCAGACTTGGCTAATGTGGGTAAGTGAGAAAGCCTGCCAGAAACTTCTTGTGGGTTGGTGGTCCTTCCCGGGGTTTTCCAGGGTTCTTCTTCCAACATTAATATTGGCTGCCATGTATAGCCTATCTTGTGCTGAAAAATGGCATTAAACCCTCTAACAACAACAACAAACCAGTCTGTGCTATGTTATCTGAAATCAATAGTGTTGTGACAAACACTGTGTTTATGACAAGTCACTATGGAGCACTGAAAAGCATGTTCAATCTCGCTTTATTTTTTTTTTTATTAAAAATCATTTTCAAGCCCTGAACTCTGGTCTTTTTCATATCTAACACATGGGCTATTCCAATATCAATCTGATGTATGTTTATTGAAAGTATTATTTCTGAAATCAACTTACTTAAATGTTTAACAGATACTTTACATACCTCCGAATGGGATGATTACTACGTTATGTCGACAAGCCAGTTCCACAATCTTCACTACATCATTGTGACATGCTGTAAGTATATTGAAAATACAAATTAGAAAATGAGAACAGTTAAGACCTCCAGACCAGCCATCATCACAAAAAAGTCCAGAATTCAAGGACAGAAATGTTGTGGGTTTAAAGCCATAATTTCAGCCCACAAGACGCTATACATGGCTGCCAGCATGATTGGTAGAGAAAGAACCCATGAAAAATCTGGTAAGAAATATTGGCTCACAGGAATCTAATGACAAGCTTTCTCACATAACCACACTGACCAAGCCAGTGACTCAAACCATGAGGACAAAGATGAGATCATGGACTTTGATGTGATGATGGCAAGTGTCATAGACAACTCCATTACCCAGGGTTCCATAGAGACAGAAATGCTAAAGAAAATACTGTAAAGAAATGTTACATAGGATTAAACAGATTTTAAAAAAGGTCTGCTATTAAATTCCTAGTTGATATAACCAAGATCTAAGGATAAATAACAATAAGATGATTTTCAAGAATAATGTCACATCAATGTCATTTTCATTTTTGACTAACTAGATATCGTAAGAAATATTTGATGAGAAACTCCACGTTCTGTCCAGAAGGAATAATGATAACAAGGTTTTTAAGATGGCACCATCTTCATCTTTTCCAACTAGACAGCACAAGAAGTCTTTTATTGAAAACTGATAACAGTATTCTGAAGTCAGACTGTATGTGTATGTTCAAATGGCACCATTTTCAATTTTCATTAAGAATCAGCCTGGTTTGTGGAGTGTAGAATCTGTCACTGGTAGCCAGAATCGAGTAATATTTTTTTTAGGGAGGGGGGTATTTTTGTTTGCTTTTTTTAATTACAAATAACAATACTAATGTAGTGGTCAGTCATAAATGATTACATATAATTCAGTTGCGTCTCTCTCTGTTCCTGTGATATGGTCATTCAAAGAGCTCAATACTGGGTCCTACTCTTACACATACAGGCGGTAGCTACAATAAGGCCTAGAACCAGGCTATGTGATGGAATAACCTACATGTAACTTTAGTCTAGTTTACAATAAATAATACAAAACACCATAAACATACCTACATGTAACTTTAGTCTGGTTTACAAAAAATAACACAAAACACCATAAGCATACCTACATGTAACTTTAGTCTGGTTTAAAATAAATAATACAAACCACCATAAGCATACCTACATGTAACTTTAGTCTGGTTTACAATAAATAATACAAAACACCATAAGCATACCTACATGTAACTTTAGTCTGGTTTACAATAAATAATACAAAACACCATAAGTATACCTACATGTAACTTTAGTCTGGTTTACAATAAATAATACAAAACACCATAAGCATACCTACATGTAACTTTAGTCTGGTTTACAATAAATAATACAAAACACCGTAAGCATACCTACATGTAACTTTAGTCTGGTTTACAATAAATAATACAAAACACCATAAGCATACCTACATGTAACTTTAGTCTGGTTTACAATAGATAATACAAAACACCATACGCATATCTACATGTAACTTTCGTCTGGTTCACAATAAATAATACAAAACACCATAAGCATACCTACATGTAACTTTAGTCTGGTTTACAATAAATAATACAAAACACCATAAGCATAACTATATGTAACTTTAGTCTGGTTCTGGTTCACAATAAATAATAAAAAAACACCATAAGCATACCTACATGTAACTTTAGTCTGGTGTACAATAAATAATACAAAACACCATAAGCATACCTACATGTAACTTTAGTCTGGTTTACAATAAATAATACAAAACACCATAAGCATACCTACATGTAACTTTAGTCTGGTTTACAGTAAATAATACAAAACACCATAAGCATACCTACATGAAACTTTAGTCTGGTTTACAATAAATAATACAAAACACCATAAGCATACCTATATGTAACTTTAGTCTAGTTTACAATAAATAATACAAAACACCATAAGCATACCTAAAAAGAAAATCGGTAGCCAGCTTAATTTGTTTTAGAACAGCACAATCAGTCATTGTTAAACGAGTTAATAAAGGTCGGTGGAGATAATCTCCATTTTTGTGATATCATAATAGTTTTGAAATACTATACATAATTTGCCAAGACAACCCAGTCACTGGTCATGTTCAACAGATGGTAGCTCAAGTCAGAGCATTTATATAATAAAACTGATCTGTGCATTACAATTATGGTCAGAAATTACAGGTAGTTGATAATAATAGCTTATAATTTTTTGATATTAATAAACAGGGTGTATGTGATGATAATATACAAACATTAATTGAACTGGTAGAAAGAATCATGGAATGTACATTATGAACAAATATTAGCTAAAAAATTGGACCAAAATGTGTCCCCTTTGTGTCTTAATGCCACAACTGCAACCTAGGGCAGAAGTAATATTCAAAGAATGGTATATGCGAGAATATATTCCAAATACCAAGTGAATTAAGTAATGGGTTACTTAGCTACAAGTGAATCTAATTTAACCCCACAACTTAACCAAAATGTCTCAAAGTTAAATCCTGACTACATGGCCTCACCCAGGGGTATGTTTTACACAGATTAGCATTATGTCGTAATATTATCATACATGCCAAACACTGGCGAGAAAAAATCATAATCCAAGTGGACAAAAGAAGTAATCTGAGCAGAAAAAGCATAATCCACATATAACAAAATAACATTCAATGCGCATATGAACAAAACATATATTTTGGTGTCACGAGGCATCCGTTTGAACATAGGACCAAAATTGTATTCTATCCCTAAATGTAGTCAGTGTTCTATTAAGAGCTTGGTAAATAATGTCCCTGCATTTATAAAATTTGTTTCCACAATATAGTTCTGCTGTAAAAAAGAAGTTACATTAGTATTGGAGTTAGTAAAATGATCTAATTTAAAGTGTTTGTTTCACATTATGACCAATATTCCACACAGCCTGCAATGGGTGTGAAGCTACCCTAGAATGGCACTGTATTGTTATTGATGTATTCATCTCTTGAGTCATTTTTACATTTTTCTTTCTAATCCATCTGTGAAATCATTTGTTTAACATTTTTGCTGTAACATATGCATCAACTAGAAAAAATAGGAAATTTTAATGCCAAATTCTTACAGAATGGTTCTGTGCCTCACATTATTTTTAACAAAGAATATGTGAGCAAAGCTTAAAAATTAGAAAACCAGTCTGTTCTTTCCTAAGCATGACAGCTGCTATAAATGGAAACAGAGGTCTTCTTGGAAATAGGACAGCTTCTATAAATAGAACATAACACATAGGAAGGTCACCGCTAGTCTATAGACAAGTGTACTTTTATGTCATAGTTACACAGAAGCCGTCTTTTCTAGAATACGTTCTGTGTGATTAGTGGGATGTTAATAAAATGAGAAAACAAATTAATTTTTTTGGCATATACCGAAAAAGCTATTTCAAATAAATTTATGCGTAAGTCATAATTTAGTGAAAAATAAGTAATGATTACACCAAAAGCATAATGGTTGGCATGTATTATATGTCAAATATGATGACACTCTGGAAGGAGGCTTTTGAGTAACAAGTACTAGAAACTTGTGTTAACCAAAGATGTCTTCCCACAAACAAACAATCACAAATTGAAAACCAAAATGCTATATGTTCCCTATCTCTGCAACATAACAAATATAGTATTGTATCTTCAATTCATCACAAACCAAGATCTCTAACAATTCTGAATAAATCTAAATGATGAATATTTCTGATTAATATTCAATTACCAATGAAATATTTCATTCATGACATTACACTAAAAAATATGAGAGGAAAGGAACAAATATGACTGCATTATTTCATTATGGTTCATACATTGATTTGGGGCCCCGAGTGGCTGAGTTGTCTAAAACGCTCACCGTTACAGATCACTGCCATCTCACCACTGTCTACGTGGGTTTGAGTCTAAGATTCAGCGAATGTGGATATGTGAGAAAGCTTGCTAGTAGTTTATCGTGGGTCAGTGGTTTATTCATCAGATTTCCAGGTTTCTTCCTCCACCATTAATACTGGCCACCATGTATAGCCTTTCATGTGCTGAAAAATGGCACTAAGCCCTAGAAAAACAACGTACACTAACTTATTATGATACTAGAACAGGACCATTTTATTTGTGTATCATTGAATGCAAACAGTAATCTCACTACCAATTTGACAAGAATATATTGTAAATGTACTACATATGGCATGAACTTCATAAAACAATGTATACCAGCTTTACATTCAAACTGTTTTTAAGTAAAATATCAACAAGAATTATCATTTTTACATTTAGATATGAATCAAACTTACTTGGCCATATTACAAGATCAGGTATTCTGTCAAACCTTCCTTCCCGTAACACAAATATCTCGTGTAATGTGTGACCTGAAAAAATCAAAACAAACAAAAATAAACAAAAATTACATAAGTTGCACGCAGCTTAGCCATCTGCTGCACTGAGCAATTTATATCCAGTGGATTCTTTTCATTTATCATAAATGAAGATTTGTCAAATGTTTCATCACCTGTCGGATGTAAACAAGGCTTCATTACCACTTTTAGTTTAGATCGAAGAAATGTCTGAGGCAGAACCGCAACGATTATTGTTTATTCTTATCTGCTGCTGAGCCAATAGCGGATGGGTTGAGTACCTAGTATTCAGTTCTAAAACAATAAATGCCAGATGTAAAGGTGGCTTCATTGATCTGCTAGGCCAAGTCTTCAGCAATTGGGATTAATAAAGCTGAAGCTGAAATAGGATTATAAATGGTTCCTAAGGAAACCATGCTATCAGTAGGGAAGCTGCACCAGAAGCAATTTTGCACTGTCATATACAAAAATATATTCTTACCAAGTCTGATTTAACTTGCAGTTACCATTCTGGAGAAGTTTCAAACAGTTTTATCCTAACAATTACTGGTGAAGCCAATCCACAGCTTGGGAGACAACAAAGACACAATTTTTATAAAGCATGTCCTAAGTAATGTTCCTACCAAGTTTGATCAAACTTGCTTCAATTGTTCTAGAGATGAAACTGAAATCTGGTTTTCTACCTGATTGCTATGAAAGCCACAACACCAGATAAATCAGTCACTCCAGATATAATTTTCATACAGCACATCTTAACCCTTTCATCACTAAGAAACTTTGTAGGCATAGAGTCCTCAACACTAAGTAACTTTGGAGTTGTAGAGCAAAATGACTTGTGGACTTTGAAACAACATAACTTTGCCAATGTTAAAGATATCTGGCTGGCTTAGGTGTCAAAATCAAGGATAAAAATCAGATTTTATGACTAATTCAATAAAAAATATGCATATCTATTACAACTGTTAAAATGCAGGTACAAATAGGTAACACAACAGGTAAAATTCAAGTAATCATTTTATTACCTCTTAAAAAACTTAGAAAGTTCTCAAAACTTGTTCAATTTACCCTAGATGTACTAATGAATAATCACAGTAGCAACACAAGTCTTTTTTTCATGGTGCCATAATATATAAAATTCTATAAAATGAACAAAAATGATCTCTAAGGTGAGATCTGTCCACACACCTATTATCATCTCTGCCACGTTTGATCGTTGCATTTAATTTCGTTAAACAGACAATTTTTCCAAAATCTTCATCTGAATAGAATATTTGAAAAAAATCCAAAGCTTTCCTTGAGCCATCTAACTCTCGGATGTGCCCAACTCTGTCAGAAAACTGAAACAAATCTCTCTGGTTTTTGGGCTTCGTCCAAAAAAAAACCCCACGTGGAACGTACAATTCCTCTGGTTCAAAACCTTCAAAGTCATCTTCTTTGTCATCACTGTCACCCACAAGTGCATTCCATTTTTTCTCCATACTTCTTCTCTCAATTTTATCCATATTTACCAGGTCGAAATTATTTAAATCTCTGAAAACTCTCCTCTATAATTCCCTCAAATGCCGCCATTTTGGATACAAATTTCAGTATTCGGAAAACACATTAAAAGTTCCTACTTTGTTCGTTATTTCTAGTTGTATACAAGCTAAACTCACGAGATCATCCAAATATAACATCTACATTACCAGATGGAAGTTATTAGAGGTATACAAGATATTTAGTCGGGTACTATAATGTTAAAAAAGAAAAGTCGGTCATAGTGTTGACGGGTGTAGTTCCCCTGGAACGGTTAAGCGGTCTGCCGTGATGAAAGGGTTAAGAAACATTACCACCGTGATAGATCAAAACTACCTCAGTTGTTGTAGAGCAGAAATAAAAATGTTTTACAACCTGGCAATTAAGGAAGCCACAGCATTAATTTTCTAGAAGAAACTTTGGATATAACTTGACTGCATGTCTGAAGAAACTTTCCTACCAAGCTTGATCAATATCACTCAGTCATTCTGGAGAAGATTAAAGATTTATTGGGCTTACCACTTGGTTGTATGGAACCTACACTACTAATAGTGGAACCACTCCAGACAAAAGTTAGATACAGCATAATCAAAGAAATATTCCTAAAAAGCTTTTTAAAATTGTGCGAGTGTGATTTAGCTGTTTAATGTAGCTTTATTCAGTCATATCACTACAATGTCTGCAGTGTGACAGTTTACAGTGCTGTCTAGCACTGGAGAATCATGCCGCAGACATGTAGCATGATATCCCACCCAGTCACATTATCCTGCCACCAGGCTGACCAGTCCTAACACTAGCCTCTTAATGCTGAGCACCAAGAGAGGCATCTGTTAGTACCATTTTTTAAAGTCTTTGGCATTACTCGAGGCAGATGCTCTAACCACTAGGCCACCGGAGCAGTCTTTAAAATTAAAAGAGCCAATCCAGATATTAAGTAGGAAATGATAAGGAAGACACATTTACATTTACTAGGCGTACCACTTTGCTCATAATTTTGATAAAGAATGTCCAGAAATGCTCCAATTTTGATCAAAGTTTGCTAATTATGTTCTGCTGAAGTTAAAAATAGGTTTTCCACACATCTGCTATTAAGTCACTATTATGAGAAAAGTCACACTTTTATAATAAAACTCTGATTAAATTTGTTTTGCTATTCCAGTAAAGAAATCAAACTTTTTCTCTCTGGTTGTTATGGAAGCCATCACATCTGCACATTAGTACCGACCTATACAACCAAGCATGGATTAATAAAATTAAACTTGGCCTATTGACAATGCCAATATGAAACTGCCCATTTAAAATCATAATGTTAAGGAATTTGCCTTGAGTAATGTCCATTAAAACTCCTTATTGTTTTCTAAATTTAATTTGCAAATGGAGAGCTATATAGGACAAAATTTTAACAGAAATATACTGCAGTTTTAGTGTCTGGTCTTGTATATTAAAAATCTTCAATACATTAAGTTGCATTTCTCTAAAAGTAAAATATTACTGAAAAAAATAAAAAAAAACAAAGTTAGTGAAAAAAAAATAGGTCTGGTGACCTAGTTATTGAGTGGGTTTCTGTTTTATTCACCAAGAAGCCATGTGAGGTATGATATGAAGGCTAAATCTTATGAGAAACGTATCTAAATAAACTAAATACAAAGGCATTTCATGAATGGCATATTTTCAGGCAACCACAAAGATTTCAAGATTGAATGATCTTTTGCATGGTCAGATATATACAAAATCAGTAATTGTCTCCCTTCAACTCCAATAAAATGAAGATTTGACTTTCCATTTCGCTGTACATGAATGAAAATGAGCTGAAGTACTGAACTGAAGCGATTTAACACAGAGTGAGTATACATTTATCAACCCAACCCTTAAAATCAGATAATTTCTGAAAAGCAAATATAAATGGAATACAAAAAAAGTGAATTCTGCATGCATTCAAATGCAAATAAAAGTTTTGAGAAAGTAATCCCAATTTTAGGATTGGCTGAGATTAACATGGGAGCATATTCTCTGAAAAAAGTATTAAAATTGAGAGATAAAAAAAAAATTGGAAGCAAAATATAACCAATGTTAAAGATTCCGTAACTATAATGACATTATAGGATACAAAGAAGTACACGAGGTAATTACAGTGAAGGACTAGTGTAATGCAATTTTATGATAACTCCAATGGAGACAAGCATGCTTACCATGAGCCCTGAAAAGTCTGTCCTGACAGTCATCCGATAAGGAAATTCCAGTACGCCTCATGTCCATAATGAAACTCTCATTTTTTATAGGGGTAGGGGTATCAGCGGCAGTGAAGCTTGGCTGTAAGTAAATTGGTAAATACTTTTAACGGATGCAAGTATATGGGTAAATACTTATAATGGCTGTAAAGTAAATGGGTAAATACTTATAACGGCTTCAAGTATATGGGTAAATACTTATAATGGCTGCAAGTAAATGGGTAAATACTTATAACGGCTGCAAGTATATGGGTAAATACTTATAATGGCTGCAAGTAAATGGGTAAATACTTATAACGGCTGCAAGCAAATTGGTAAATAATTATAAGGGCTCCAAGGAAAAATTATGTCTAAACTGCTAAAACATATCTTTTCAAACTTAAAAACACTTTTAAATATTATCATATGTGAAGACATGGTGGCAATTGAAGCCAGAAAAATTATGAGAATTAACTGCAGGTACATATCTGAACTATGCTAACATGCTCATTATAGTGAGGGCTACAATTTGTAAAATCTTTGAAATAGACCTGAGCAAAGGATCTATGATCTAAATTACGGACCTCAGCTGGACATTTATGGTTGTCTCCTACAAAAAGACCAATATCATTTGCATTATACTTAATTCCACAATTGGTTTTTAATTATTAAGCAATTTATTCATTTATTCAATTTTCAGGATGTTTAAATGTTTAATGGTGATCTCAAATTAAAAAAGAATAACTTTTTTAAAAGAGTTTGAATCAGTATTGCTATCACAGTGACTTCAAAAAGAAATAATTGTTGACAATTTCTACAGACAAATGACAAATACCTTTGGGCTAGTGAATTTTGCCAATCGCTTGACCAAATAATAATAATAATAATAATAATAATAATAATAATAATAATAATAATAATAATAATAATAATGATGATAATGATGATGGTGACCTGAGCTGGAGTCCGATGATCCAGATTTATTCCAATTGTGTTCATCATCCAGTCTCGCAATTGTGGCATGGTATGCCCACTCAGCTGATACCTAAAAGCACATAAAGATTTTACAATCCATCTATTTTTTAAAATAAAAATTCAATTTATATCATCAAGTGTGAGGTATTGTATACTATAGCCGCAACAATAAAATAAATCAAAGTATATATAATAAATATTACTTTTGCATCATACAAGCACCTATTAAAAGCATGGCTCCATGTTTGTACTACATCAACATAAGCTTACAAATTTGACATTTTGCTATTCTCAATTCTGGTTTGACATTACACTCAAATGCCTATTTTTTCCCTTATAGAAATTATGTGATGCAGTGAAGCCCATGTCATGATCATTGTGCTTCATGTAACTCGGCAAAAGACAAAGACCCACATATATAAAAAATAATTATCCATAAAAAAAGAAAAGACTATGTAAAGTGAGATATTTACTTGATGAAATGAAACCCTTTACTTCATACAAGAGCCTTTTGGCAGTCTACAGAAGTCCAATACAAGAGAATTTTGACAATTTACCAGATTTCCATATAAGCGCCTTTTTGCAACTCTGTAAACAGCAGCCATTTTGAGCAGGTTTTCATAGCAACACCTTCGGGAAAAACTCCCTATTAGATACTACATTCATTGGTGAAAATGAACATTACGTCAGATCACATGGTCACTGTTTATGTTCCAGTCAAAATCTGCTATTTAACGCAAGTAGGTCTTACCTCTGTCATATTCTCCATTCGACAAAAGGCAATCTTGATATCATTCAAAACTTGCTTGAGTAGAATGACAACTATAAAAGCTTCAATAACTTAGGTAAAGGCTCTGATGTTGATGTAGCAAGCCATTAGTTTTTATAAATAATCAGATTCAGCTGATTTAGTGATGTTGATGCAGACAAAGAACTTGTAAATTTCGAGTATGTGAAATTCCCACTAGGGTTGATCACGCTGCTTCACTAATTTGATAGTGAATGAGTTTTATCATTATTGTAAAGCACATACAAAACTATTTTGTGAAAAATAATTATACAGCTATAACGACTGTATTTTACTCTTAAATATTTCCATATATACTATATGTGTACCAAAAACATAAAATGGTAAATATTGCTGTTAAATTAACATACACTTTACTGCTTAACAGGCCTAAGCATAGCAGACTTCACTGTGCAACTTTGCTACATGCGTATCGATGGGCTTAAAAGGCAAACACTCTATGAGGGAATGGGTTAAACCGGTTAATGCTTTCGTGATTTCATTCGAGTTTTCACCTGTGTCATATTAGCCATGAATAACCAATGGCACAAAAGAGCCATGAATAATCAATGGCACTGTATGATCAAAACATGAAAAGTCTCTCCTGATATTCCTGATATTTAAAGAGTTGCCAGTCACATTTTATGCAAATGTACATGGATATCTAGAATCAAGTTTCAAGCTTATTGTACACATAACTCTGATACATACCTCTCTCCAGTGAATTCAACATGCTTGTCTTTGTTGACAATAAACTTTGAATCACTGTAACCCCAGCCATTCCACTTTAACAGCTCTTGGCTGAAAATTAAAAAGATGTCCAATGTACTGTATGTCTCACAAAATGTGTGATGCTCATATGGCTATTTCTCTTTTCTTTCTTTTTTATTATAAATACTTCCATCTTCAATAAATGATGAATAGCACGTTTCCATGACAAGTTGCCATGGGCACAACCATGTAGGTTTTGGTAACTGTATTTATCTTCTCTCTTAGAGACGTGCAATATGCATTAATGGTAAGGCTTTAGAATTAAAGCAAGTGATCACACTGATCTAGCTTTGCAATACTTTGATTATTCTACACTTTAGAGTGTTTGCAACTAGTAGAATAAGAGTACTGTTAACAATGCGTTATATGACTGCATTACCTAAGTATTTTTTGGAACCATTTTCTCCTCTCAGTCCTGGTAACTTTGATCTATTGATCCCAAAAGTGGTAGGTGCCTCTCATGTCACAAATGTAAGCACTATCTATAAAATTTTGTCATGGTTTACAGTACTGAGTTATTTTCTCCTTGATGTCCATCTGACCTCTACCTATTTTTAAACACCAAAATATATGCATGCCATCTACAAAGTTTGGTCAAGCATGCAATTTTCAGAACATAATTTCATAAGATAAGTGGAAATAGAAGATCTGTGGAAATATTTTTCTTTTTTCAGTTCCTGCAAGGACCTTGGGTTTCTTTCTCACCCAAATAGCAAGTTACTTAAATAAAAATAGTAAACACCATATCACATTTTACTGCAGCTTCAATTCACCTATCAAACCTATTGTCTACCTGCAATTTCTTGATTTGGGTATTGTGGATTCCCACACCATTCTTAAAAAAAAGGTAAATGACTTGTGTTGTCAACCTACCAAGATTAGAACCCTGGGCTTGAGTGAATGACAAATGTTACTCTGATGTATTGTACTAGTGATTGTTTTACTGTTACAGTTCTTATAAAGTCAACAAGCTTGTCAGACTTTAGTAAACTTATAATAGTGTCTCTCACCAACGAAAAAACCGTTGTTCTCAAGCTATATGTCAGAAACATGAACAAATACAGAACACTTTATATACTTTATAACCGAGAATAATCTATGTTTAAATTTATATATATATATATATATATATATATATATATATATATATATATATATATATATATATATACTGGTTATAGACCAATCTCGCCGCGTACCACTTGTCGCCATCATAATAATAACTCTGTTAATAATATTATCCTGATGCTTATTTTTGATCGTGCTTTTCAGCTGTAATCAATCTTTTTATTTTTTAAATAGGAACCAAAACTTTGCGTGCGGTCGTGAGTTATTATTAATATGGCAACAATTGGTACACGGCGAGACTTGGTCTATAACCAGTATATATGTGTATGTGTGTGTGTGTTTAAAAAAAAAAAGATAGTAACCCAACCATAGTTAAGTTAACCCAACCCAACAAGAGTGACAAGTAAACAAACCGGCGCTTTGGAATGGTCGGTGGATCGTTCTCAGCCCCACATTCACGTGCTTCAATATTTATTTTAGTTTCCATGCTAGACTTTAGAAAGTGACTGAGCTCTGCTGTATCTCAACCACTTCAAAAGACAACGTGCTTCCAAACGGTTACGAAGTGATCTTTGTACCGGTATAGTATATAATGTCGAGTCAGAGTTATCCACCTTTCAATCAATACTCGCGAGAATGGAGTGACTACTAAACGCAAAAGACCCAGAAGACGAGGTATAAGGAATCAGAACACAATTAATAATTGCGGTTCAGTAACCCACGAATGCAGTCTCGGTCTGTTTTCATATCATTTTTTTTGTAAGAATTTAAAGGCAATTGTTTATTCTTTAAAATATGAGCTTATGGTGTGGTTGTCTGTGTGTATTTCGGCAACAGTGCACATGGAGTAAAAAGGCCATGGTGACGATTCGGAAGTAAAATTTGTTCTTCCGTTGCATCATGGTTTTTTTACAATTCATCCTCTCAAATAAGTACAGGTCAACCCTTGACAAGAACTTCACCGTAAAATCATCTTTGAAGGTATTTTAGGTTAAAAAAGAATTTGTATTGATTGTCACACAGTGATAAGTTCAGTACTGAGAAACAAATGTAGAGACTATAGAGCAAAATTAATTGAGTTATATGGCCTGTCAGCAGTGCATTTGAGTAAAGTTTAAACTGATATAAAATCTTATTAATAATGATAGATACGTGAAATTTTAATATTTTATGTATATTGACTTTAAAAATATAAAAATTAAATTAAAAATAAGAAAATAATTTTAAAAATCAAAAAATCAAAAAATTAAAGAATAAGATTTTTTCACCAAGTATACTCATATATATTTGTTGGGAATGATATTAATTGATATCAGCATGTATATATTCCTCCACCATATACAAGCTCAAATGATGGATCCTTGTCAAATTTTGTCAGAGATAATATCTCTGTTAGTCAAAATGGACCCTCAATTAAAATACATGAAGACAAAATTCTATTTTGCTTGGTACTTTTAGGTCATTGAAACTATTTATTTGGGGTCTAAACAGTTAACTTATGTGTTAATGATGGGGTGACTTCCTGAGTAACACATATCTGCTTGTATTAAGCTATCAGTAATTGTTTATAAACATAGTTATAGGGTTTTTGGCAAGATGAATGAGATGAAGACTTTATACTTGACCCTGCTCAAGTTCTCTACAAAATCATATTAAGCTGTCAGAGAATGAAATACAGGTGAAAGGGATAAAATATACTTTACCCAGGTATATTTACCATTGCATGTAAGAAAACAGCAAAATGATGTAAGTTGAACACAGAATGCATTCCATTTTATTGTTCAGTTTCTTTAAAATATTAGTTGATGTAATGCAGCTTTGTGGCCCATATAATATGATGGGAATTCTAATGATCCATTTTGCTTTGTGCATTATTAATTACTAATAATATTTGTTAACTGACACTCTAAAGATTACATAAGAAATATTCAAACAGTTTATTTGAATTTAACTTTGCTCAACTAATCTTCACATGGTTACATAGCTGACATTTACAAATATGCATATATTTTAAAATGTTTGGGATCAAAAGTTGACATTCAGTATATCACATAAGCGGACATAGTACCTAAAGTGAAAATGTAAGGCTCAGTTCAGACTGTGTGCACTTCAAATATCCCAAGATGTTATTTTCATCATGAATATGCCTCTGTATGGTAACACATTTCAATTCAGTACTTTGACAGAGTGCGGTATTGCAGTATCAGCTGATATCTGATTCCATTGAATCATTGAGCTTAATAATTTGGTAACCAATACTCTTGAAAATAGACTAAAAATATTCAAACAGATCATTTGAATTATGTTTGCACATGTAATTTTAACAAGTACATTGCATATGTCCCACACATGCAAATGTCCATTCTTGTTTACAAGTGTTTGGGATTAAAATTTCTTATTTAGTTGATGATATAGGATCTATTGGTACCTGTAGTTGATCTGTGTGGCCATATTTAGCTGTATTCACTCGCAATATCTAAAATTGTTTTTTCTTCATGAATAGGATTGCATATAGTAATAAATTTTAATTTGGTACATTGTCATTTGACTTTCCAGTATACTGGTATTTATCAATGTTTGCACCAATGATCAAACCTCACCGTTCAAACATTGCCTTAAACTTTATGATACATACTCTGTCTGATTAGGTATTTAACCTGTAAATGGATAAATATGCTTGTAGAAACTTCATCTATTTTTAGGATGCATTTGTCACTTTAATACATGCCCAGTGCTTCACATCTTTGAGTGTCACTCTGTCAAGTTTACCTTTTATTACCCATATTTGCAAGCTGGATGTTATTTTGAAATAACCATATATAACACATTTTAACTTCATTTGCCTACATCTTCCTTTTTTTAGAATTAAGTGAAACATGTTATATATTTTCAGGTCTAATCTTGTATCTGGAACAAAGTGTTAGATCAATTTGGAAGCTCTCCAGTAGTCCAATGGTGATAGCAAGGTCTCATAAGGACATGTGCAGTGTGCTGCTATATGTGACCAAGATGAGTTCATATCAGTACACTGATATACAGCATCTCAAAGGCATGGCTTAGATCTTCATGAGAGAGATTCGAATCATTGTTCAGTGAGGTGGAACTTCCCTGAAACTGTACTTTTGTATTGCATTGTTGACTTTTGTAGTTATCGACATTAAAATGGAATGTATATTTGCTATAAAACATGGTAGTGGTCCCATCAAAACTTTAAATTTGTGTGGGCTATTAGTTATCCAAACAACTGCCCAAGTACCTGAAACAATAAATGTGGAACATAGCACCTGTCATTGTTTCTTTAGTATGTACACCTATATGCAGCTGGATAGGCATATTGCAATTTGCTGTCAAAATCACTGTGAGCCATCATGCTTCAGTACCCCTGGGAATAATATTATCAATTGTACAGATCAAAAGTACCATTTGTATTAAATACCATTCATTAATCAACTTTGCTGCCTTAAATTTGTCAAGCTGAATGTTAGAACTTGTATGAAAATTTAATATTTTACAAATATTTAGTTTTCAAAAATTAAATATTTATTTAAATTTCCATTAAAATTTAAAAAATCAATATTTTTTAACTTTTTGCATATATTTATACAGGCCATATCACCTATTACAATTAGGTTTTTCCCCGCATTGAAAAATTCCTATAACTCTGGAAGATATAGCAAATTTAGTTTTGGTTTCTTAAGAACAATTGAATCTCAAATTGCACCCTGTAGAACACCAGCACTACACACTTCTAACAGCAGTTACATGTCCTGCTTGCATGAAAATTTCAAAAGACTTTATGTATGAAGTCGAAACAGTAGTGGCATGCAAAATAAAATGCAAATATAAAAGTTTGACAAAAACAATGTCCCTTTCATGAATCAGTGCACAATTAATAAAATCCGGTTCAGTACCCACGAATGTAGTCCCAGTCTATTTTTAGATCACTTTTTCCTGTCTGAAATTGGTGGTGATAATAGAGTTAGATTTTGGCATTCTTGGTAAGGATTTAAAGGCAATTTTTTATTCTTTAAAATGTGAGCTTATAGTGTGGTTGTCTGTGTGTATTTCGGTGACAGTGCACATTGAGTAATAAGGTCATGGTAATGATCCAGAAGTGAAATCTGTGCTCTGTTGCCTGGTAATTTGTTTACAATTCAGCCTCTCAAAACAATGCAAGTCAACCCTTAACAAGAACTAAACCATAAAGTCATCTTTGAAGGTGTTTTAGATTAACATATGATTTGTATTGATTGTCACACTGGAAAGTTCAGTACTGAGAAACAAATGTAGAGAGAATATAATAAAATTAATTGTATTCTATGGCCGTATAGCCAGTGTATGGTACAGAGCAGTGGAGAGGCGTGCTCTAATCGTGGTGCTCTAAGTATGATCCGTGCAGCAGTTTTGAACTTTTTAAAGTTTCTGAAGTAGATATTGAGATGAACCAGACATAATTGAGTTTCAATAGTCCAATCTTGAAAGTACTAAGGAACACACAAGTGTTTTAGTAGCATCAGCTAAAAGATACTTGCGAATGGAGCTGATGCACCTCAGCTCAAGATATGCGGCCTTGCATATGTTCATGACGTGTTGATGCAATGAGAGAGTGAGTACTGTCAAGAGTAACACCGAGGTTTCGTACTGACTACTTGAATTTAATGTTGGTTTTGCTAATATTTATTGTCTGAGGTAAAGGATGTGAATGAGAAAGTCTTGTGTTGTAATCAGAATAGCTTCAGCATTATCATCATTTATCTGCGGCTTGTTACATGTCATCCATAGCCTGCTTCTCCTTTTTCTTCCGCTTTTTCTCCCTAATAAATGCTGTTTTTGTTTTTATTTTTCGTTTTTATGTCATTATGGGTGGGTGGGATGGGAGAATGTAGCATTGCATGACTATATGAGGATAAATCAAAAACAACAACAACAATAACAACAATAATAATAATAATAATATTAATAACAAAATAATTTTTAAAAAATAATAATAAAAATAATAATCAACATCATAATATTGTGTATCATAAGCTTTTTTAATCATAAATAATATTATATCAATCGATAATGCAACAGCACTGGATTCCCCACATTGTTGCACACTTTTTCAAATGCGGAAAAAAACGTATTTAAATCGTAATAAATACAGAAAATTGCAGGCCATGTTTGTTCGGAGGTGGTAGAGTGGAGAGGGTAAGAGGGAGAGCGTTGGAGTGTTTTGTTTTATTATTTTATGTTCTTTGCTATTGCTTTTTATGTCTGCATAAATTTTAAGTTTTGACATCCAATGAATTCAGTAACAATTACCCACTTTATGGAAACTAAGTTTCATACTTCTGCTCTTCTGTATCACTATAATGTATGCTCTTCAGATGGGAACGTGATACTTTTAAAGTAGTTTTATAAATGGAAAAGTTGAAGTCATTACGTTATTTACGTCATTGTCTATAGGGCTAGATATAAGCACATTCTTCTTTGTTCTATATACAATATGTGTATACAAATATACGTTTGTAAGACTGACGAAATAAATCAACATGTCCACTGTCCAATGCTAAATAAAACAAAGACAAAATACTTGGACAGAAATGCACTAAATATAGTATGTTATGAAAGTGAATCAATGAATTAATTAAAAAAATGTGAATTGAACCATACAAATTAAAACATTGGGACATGTTGGTCGAGAGTGAAAGTACAACCCGCAACAGCTCGGTATCTTTGAGGAAGGATGAATGGTGTAACGTTTTTTTTTTTTTGTTGTATTTTTTTTTAAATAATAAAGCTCTTTTTAATTGAATTAGCGATCGTTAACTAGGGGAAGGTGACCTTCCATAGTGTTATTGCCCAGTGTGGACGGATAGATTGAACGTTAACAGGTACATGAGCAAGGTTATTGAAAGAAATAAACAACAACGAGCCCCTTTTCCAATAAACAAAAATAAATTTAATCAATTAATACATAGCCAAGATTTCACTTTCAATCCAACAGCTGTATTAGAAATAGATTTAGTCAATTAATACATATCCCAAATTTCTCTTTTCAATCCAACAGATTTGCATTGATGTAATTTAGTCTTAGTGTTCAATTTATAGCATGTTCCTAGTGGTGAATTAAAGAGTACAAGTCCACGCTTGATAGCATCACCTGATGTCTCTCTCTCTCTCTCTCTCTTTCCTCTTGTCTATTATTTCCATATCTAATGTGTATGTTTTGGTGTCTCCATCTCTCATGTGTATATCTTGGTATTTCCATGTCTAATATGTATGTTTTGGTATCTCCATACATAATGTATATGTTTTGATATTTCCATAAATAATGCATATATTTTGGTATTTCAATATCTAATATGTATGTTTTGGTATTTCCATACATAATGTATATGTTTTGGTATTTCCATAAATAATGCATATGTTTTGGTATTTCAATATCTAATGTGAATGTTTTTAGTATTTCCATATTTAATATAAATGTTTTTGGTATTTCCATATCTAATGTTTATGTTCTGGTATTTCCATATCTAATGTGAATGTTTTTGGTATTTCCATATTTAATATAAATGTTTTTGGTATTTCCATATCTAATGTGTAAGGTTAATAATAACAGATGGAGATGATGTTGGTTGAATTTACTGCGGAAACACTACTTTTACGCTTCATATATATAAGGAAAGAACTTTCATCGGTATGAAATGATTTCAAAATGAGTAGCCAGTCATTAAAATTACATAATGTACCTAATGAATCAATTTAATAGATGGAGTACGGAAATTATTCTGTAGGAAAGAGTGTTTGGGGTTACTGTGTCCCTGTTTCTTAGTTTCTATCGGTCCCAGATTCTTACCCATTCTGTGCAATGGAAAGTTGCTATCCATCCAACTAGTGTAGTTTTGCCCAGGTTATGGCAGTCTGAAGCGTTAAAGTCAAGTAGTATTAATTTTACGAATTGATTTTATAATCGGTTTTAAATCAACAACGTTTCACCTTTATATGTGTTGGAAGGACAGGGTTGAATAGAAAATATGTAGACATGAAGAAATAGTTGAATGCGTCCTTACAGCCGATTGTATGAGGAATAATGAATAAAAATAAATGAATTCGAATGGTAAAATATGTATCCGATAATTGATGCCAATATGCAGGCAATATTTTGATATCATTTACAAATATCTTGTTTTCACTTTTATATTTTAAACACTACAGAAAAAAAAACAACAACTTAATTTTCACAAAATAGAGCTGTAACCTTTCTCATAAATGGAAAAATATAAAAACTGTGAATATCCATTGCTGAAAATTTGAATTCTCTGATCATCGACTTGTTATCGCAGACTTAATTTTATATCAAATTGCGTATTACCACTCATCCAAATTATTTCGCATTCTTTTAATGATATTACGTTAAAAGTTTAAGTAATTACCCTAGATAAATGGTTCTCTGGTCAGTGGACAAAATCTCCACTTGTACCGTATGTTATCTTCTGACGTGTGCATTTTTAAATTTGAAGTTATGGGAAACAATAATAATAATAATAATAATAATAATAATAATAATAATAATAATAATAATAATAATAATAATAAAAATGAGATAATGATAAAAATGATCGCTTTAATTGTTAAAGCAAGTGATACCAAAATGAGATTGGCAATTTCATATCTGTTTTAAAGTACTGGACCGTTCCCGTTTCGAGGAAATATATGTGCAGTAAATGGATACATACGGTAACATAAGACTGCTTCTAATTCTCCCCCTCCTCTTTGGCACGATTCCTGGAGATAAGAAGTACTGATAATACAAGCAGAAAATAACAATCACACAAGGCTTTATAGAAAGGCAGGATTATGTATTGCTGGCGGAGTAGGAAAAACAGCTAGAGGCAAACTACATTGAGGAAAACCGGAGCAAGTGTTCGGATCACAAATTCCATTAAACTGGATTCTTTTTGTAAATAATCTCATAAGCTTTAAGCCAGCCGTTAGAAACGTGTGATGGGATAGTGCTATGTCGCCGAAAAGACATCATCGTGGATATTTAATTGGAATATAAGAGCAGGATTCTTTCACTGAAATCATCGTGACTTACAGAAGTTTACAAATAGTTAGTGAAACCGCAAAGGATACGAGGTAGGTGACTCCACCCCCCAAACACCACCCCACCCCCCTCTCTCTCTCTCTCTCTCTCTCTCTCTCTCTCTCTCTCTCTCTCTCGATCGATCGATCGACCGCTCAGATAGCTTAGATGTTAAAGCGTCCATCTCGCATGTGAGAGGTCGCGGTTTGGAATCCCGGCCAAGTCATATAAAAGACTCATTAAAAAATGGCACTAGCAGTTGCCTCGCTTGACGCTCAGCAATAAGAGAATATCACTATCAACTGTCTTTCTGCAATGCAGACATCGTAGCGATATGATTGAAAAATTGTTAAAGCTACGTTAAAAATCCAAAATATATTGTTATGTAATGCATCCAGAATAACTGATGATAACTTTAGAGGACACAGGGCTTGGCAGCTCATAAACGTTTGCCAATGACTAATGCGTATAGTTATACGCATTAGTTATACAAGAAGATAGTTATATAGATAAAGTGGTAATGAGCGGAATTGTTATCAGATTTGCTCCTAGCAAAACGGTGCATAACTTTGTGTATACAATGTGGATTGATATTGAGAGTGGCAGCTGTTGTGTGCAGAGAGAGAGAGAGAGAGAGAGAGAGAGAGAGAGAGAGAGAGAGAGAGAGAGAGAGAGAGAGAGAGAGACCCAAATTTGTTTACCAAATTACTAATGTCGGCATGTCAGCATCTCTCTCTCTCTCTCTCTCTCTCTCTCTCTCTCTCTCTCTCTCTCTCTCTCTCTCTCTCTCTCTCTCTGGTCATCAACTGTAACTTGACTGTCTGCTGTATTTCCTACCAAGTGGTTCATGTATGGAGAAATTTTATTTCAAACAAACGTAATGCAGGTTATAAATTTGGCAGTTTTTTTTTTTCTTCTTCTTCTCCTGGGATCACACACTATTCCCACTCCATTTACTTCAGATATTATTGGGGCCTCGAGTGGCCGAGTGGTCTAAAGCGCTGTCCGTTACGGATCACTGTCATCTCACCTCTATCTGCGTGGGTTCGAGTCTAAGATTCGGCGAATGTAGATATGTGAGAAAGCTTCCCAGTAGCTTCTCGTGGGTCGGTGTTTTTTCCGGTGAATTCCCGGTTTCTTCCTCCACCATTAATACTGGCCGACATGTGGCCATAGAACACAATTAATTTCACTATATTGTCTCTACGTTTGTTTCTCAGTACTGAACTTTCCCATGTGTGACAATCAATACAGATCATGTTATTCTAAAATACCTTCAAAGATGACTTTACGGTTTAGTTCTTGTCAAGGGTTGACCTGCATGTTTTTGAGAGGCTGAATTGTATACAAAACACCAGGCAACGGAACACAGATTTCACTTCTGGATCATCACCATGACCTTATTACTCAATGTGCACTGTCGCCGAAATACACACAGACAACCACAACATAAGCTCACATTTTAAGGAATAAACAATTGCCTTTAAATCCTTACCAAGAATGCCAAAATCTGACTCTAGTATCACCACCAAACTTAGACAGGAAAAAGTGATCTAACTATAGACTGGGACTACATTCGTGGGTACTGTACCGGATTTTTTAATTGTGTACTGATTCCTGAAAGGGTCAATGTTTTTGTCAAACTTTTATATTTGCATTTTATTTTGCATGTCACTACCATTTCAACTTCATACATAAAGTCTTTTGAAATTTCCTTGCAAGCAAAACATGTGACAGCTGTCAGAAAGTGTGTAGTGCTGGTGTTTTATAGGGTGCAATTTGAGATCCAATTGTTCTTAAGAAACCAAAACTAAATTTGCTATATCTTCCTTAATTATAGGAATTTTTCAATGCAGTAAAAACCTAATTGTAATATTTGATACGGCCTGTCTGAAAATAGTCTTGAAATTAAAAAATATTGACATATTAAATTTAAACGGAAATTTAAATAAATATATAAATTTTAAAAACTATTTATTTTACGAAAAATAAATTTTCATACAAATTATGACATTCAGTTTGACAAATTTAAGGCAGCAAAGTTGATTAATGAATGGTGTTTAAAACAAATTGTAGTTTAGGTCTGTACAACTGATAATATTAATCCCAGGGGTACTGAAGCATGATAGCTCACAGTGATTTTGACAGCAAATTGCAATATGCCTATCCAGATGCATATAGGTGTACATACTAAAGAAACAATGACAGGTGTTATGTTCCACATTTATTGTTTCAGGTACTTGGGCAGTTGTTTGTATAAAAAATAGCCCACTCAAATTTAAAGTTTTTATGGGACCACTACCATGTTTTATAGCAAATATGCATTAAATTGTAATGCCGATAACTACAAAAGTCAACAATGCAATATGAAAAAAAAAAGTTTCAGGGAAGTTCCACCTTACTGAAAAATGATGTGAATCTCTGTCATGAAGATCTAAGCCATGTCTTTGAGATGCTGTATATCAGTGTACTGATATGAACTCATCTTGGTCACTTATAGCAGCACACTGCACATGTCCTTATGAGACCTTGCTATCACCATTTTACTGGACTACTGGAGAGCTTCCAAAATGATCCAACTCTAATACTTTGTTCCAGATACCAGGCTAGACCTGAAAAGATATTACATGTTTTACTTAATTCTAAAAAAGAATGATGTAGGCAAATGAAGTTAAAATGTGTTAGATATAGTGATTTCAAAATAACATTCAGGTTGCAAATATGGTTTAAAAAGGTAAACTTGATAGAGTGGCACTCAAAGATGTGAAGCAAAGGGCATGTATTAAAGTGACAAATGCATCCTAAAAATAGATGAAGTTTCTACAAGCATATTTATCCATTTACAGGTTAAATAAGTAATCAGGTAGAGTATGTATCATAAAGTTTAAGGCAATGTTTGAACGGTGAGGTTTGATCATTGGTGCAAACATTGATAAATACCAGTATACTGGAAAGTCAAATGACAATGTACCAAATTAAAATTTATTACTATATGCAATATCCTATTAATGAAGTAAAAACAATTTTAGATATTGCGAGTGAATATAGCAAAATGTGGCCACACAGATCAACTATAGGTACCAATAGATCCTATATCATCAACTAAATGTGAAATTTGCATCCCGAAAACTAGTAAACAAGGATGGATATTTGCATGTGTGGGACATATGCAATGTACTTGGTAACATCACATGTGCAAACATGATTCAAATAATCTGAATGAACATTTTTAGTCTATTTTTAAGAGTCTTAGCTACCAAGTTATTAAGTTCAATGATTCAATGATTCAATAGAATCAGATATCAGCTGATGCTGCAATACCGCCCTCTGTCAAAGTACTGAATTGAAATGTGTTACCATACAGAGGCATATTCATGATGAAAATAATATCTTGGGATATTTGAAGTGCACACAGTCAAAACCGAGCCTTAAAGATTTATTATAGGTACCATGTCAGCCTAACATTGTCAACTTTTGATTCCAAACTTTACAAAATATATGTATATTTGTTCATGTCAGCTATGTAATCATATTAGGATCAGTTGCAGAAAGTTAAATTCAAATAATCTGTTTGAATATTACTTATGTAATCTTTAAAGTGTCAGATAACAAATATTATTAGTCATTAATAATGCATAAAGCAAAATGGATCATCAGAATTCTCATAATATCATCTGGGCCACAATGCTGCACTACATCAATCAACATCTTAAAGAAACTGAACAATAAAATGGAATGCATTCTGTGTTCAACGTACATCATTTTGCTGTTTTCTTACATGCAATGGTAAATATACCTGGGTAAAGTATATTTTCCCCCTCTGACCTTTCTCAATCAGTGCTGGTGAGCTGTCAGCCTCTCTCTCTCTCTCTCTCTCTCTCTCTCTCTCTCTCTCTCTCTCTCTCTCTCTCTCTCTCTCTCTCTCTCTTAGCCTCTTCTGTTCATCTACCTAACGGTTGCAGTCTGCACTATCTTTCCTCTGTTCAGTATGTATGGAACTGTTTTTCCTGGAAATAGTATACAACACCCAAATGGAATAATGTCCGTTTTCTTTTCTTCTCCTGAGATCAACAAATATTTCCATTCTTTTCGTCAGATATCGTTTATTGAAATCAACAGAACTAGCTACGATCATTCATACTAATTCACAACCAACCTATTATCATAAATCGATGTCTTTTTAATGCATTCTTAACATTGTACCATTACATAATTAACCCTCTCTGATACTATCGCTGCCAAATATATATATATATATATATATATATATATATATATATATATATATATATATATATATATATATATATATATATATATATATATATATATATATATATCCATACATTTACCAGCTGACCTATCAGTCGGCACACGTTATTATTGCTACACCATCGTTTAATTATACACGAATTAATGGACTAAAATCCTTGTCTTATCTACGTAACTTACTAATTACATAAATTTCCAGAGATAGGAAAATCAATCCTTAAGGATACAAATCATTTAAGACAAATAAGTTACCTTCTCAGAATCCGTATTCACAAGAGGTATATGTAATCTTTACGATGCATGATTTCTATAACACACCAAACAGCTAAATCTGAACCAATCATATAATGAAATGCTATGACATCCTTACAAACATGAATCATAAAATAAAACATGCACTATTATTTCTGAAATCAAGGAAAAATTGAATTAGGAATTTAAAATTAATAAATTCAACTACAGTTAAAAACTTTCATCAATGAATATACACAATGCGTGTAATCAAGACTCACCTTGTGCTTTATTCGAAATTCGTAGCTTTCTATGCAGCTGAATCTCTCACTTTCCTAGTCTTCTAGTTTCTTATACTGTCCTTAGGACGAATTGTTTAATGAGAAGAGTACTCTCTACTGATCTCGAAGTCCTTTAGACTTTCCGTCTCGGCAGAAAACATGGACTCAATAATTTTACGAAAGGAACTATTCTAAAACCCTGAATTCTGTCTGGGAACACAAATCCTCTCTTTGATTATCCAATTAGGATTACTACTATACCCGCCAAAAATATTTATCATTCCCATAGAAGTCATATTAATTCTTTCTAGTCTGCCTTTATTAATAACTGCAATAGAAAATATCCTTTTGCAACACCTGTTTCACTTGGATCCCAACTTTCTAACAATTTCTCTTGTTTGTCTCCGTTCTTGCAACTTTAACGCTACGACCTCGAGTTAACTTTGTACCCTTGTCTAACTCTAACTGTTAGCCAAGCGGCCCCTTATTAAACTTAAATAATGCCCAGGAGAGAATAAATGTACGTTTACGTTGATCCACAATGTCTACAAAATTTGTTGTCATTAAGCCCCTTCCTTATTTAAGAACTAAACTCATAAGTTATATAAAATATGCAAACATGTGTGACTTTATTCGTCAATGTATAGCTTTAATTCGATTATAGCCTGTGATCTCTAACACACTTATGCTGTTTGCGTTTCAATCCAAACGGAGTTTTCAGTGTTAAAAAATAACCAGCATTATCATTGTTCCCATTCCGCTTCCGGGAAAGCCCATTTTCTGTGAAGTGGTGAAATTCTGAACGTGAAGAAAAGGTTTATCAAAGAAAAACTACATCCAGGGTGTATAAATCATTAATCTCTTTCATCAGATACCATTGACAACTGATCTAAAATATCACAGGTAAATTACTGTATCAAAGTTAAGTCTTTCATCAAATACCATCGAACACCAATTGAGATTATCACAGTTAAATTTCTCGATCAAAGGTAAGTCTTTCATCATATGATTCATATACCATCGACATTAATCTAGTTTGTCACAGGTAAATTTCTAAACCAAAGGTAAGTCTTTCGTCAGATACGGAATGTAATGTGTCTAATTATGAATAAATATTTAGCCTTAAAATTGAATACATTGTGCATTAAAATGTTAGTCAACCTTTTTCCCTAGTTATTTGGTAAATTGGATAGTCCAACATCTACGACTAATTTTGAATAGACTCTGGCATTGCAATGCTATTCTGTGAAAGCAAACATTAAAGTTCCCAACCATAACCGCTTAATGGGAACGCCATGTCGAATATTCATTTAAGAAAGGGTAGTTGGTATGCGTCGTATTTCTCTGATTCTAGGCTGTCAAAATTCGACGTAGGAAATAATGGGGGGGGGATAAAACAAGGAATGGCTGATTACGATTGGACAATTTTCACTTAAGGCGTACACCTTGGAAGTAATGTTGAATTTAAAGTGACGTCTTTTGGGCGAATTTCCTCAGTACGAGATTTTTCCTGCAAGAGGAACAATCCTCGACTGACTCTGGGGAGAAACTAAAGAGAACTTCTTTCCTCGTTAAGACAATTTAGGGGACCAGGTGACTACCTTGTATGAAAAGACATGACTTAAGTGCTAGCACGCACATTTTCATGAAAAGAACATCATTAAGGGAAGGGAAACAACTCTGTGGAACAGTCTCGGACAGTCCGAAAGACCGAAAACCTCCTGAGAGATGAAGCGGTTAAGATAGGAGTATCAAGAAAGATCAAATGTATACAAGTGAAGATGGGAATAGGTTGGATACACGGAGACAAAGACAGGAAGAAACGCTAGGTGATGCAGATCAGGCGTGAACATTGTGTTGATTTCACTACTCTCGTTAATATGATGAAATGAATCAATAATAAAACTGCAAACTGAAATTCCTACATGGAAGATTGCCTTATCTCCAAAGGGACATCTTTAAATTCTGTACATGCATAAAATAAATCAAAACTGATTTTCATTATTCCACTCTGTAATTTTATGACTTGTGAGTAGTAGTAGTAGTAGTAGTAGTAGTAGTAGTAGTAGTAGTAGTAGTAATAATAATAATAATAATAATAATAATAATAATAATAATAATAATTTTATGACTTGTTAATAATAATAATAATAATAATAATAATAATAATAATAATAATAATAATAATAATAATAATAATAATAATAATTTCTGAAGCCAGAATTTATTAACGATGTTTTTTTTTTATTGGTGAATGTTTCCGACACGTAAATTGTACGCTCACCTGACTCTGTTAAAGTGGGTCCTTAGACGAAAATTAACAGTGCAGTGCAGGTTATTCTTTAAACGGGCAAACACAAATATTTATGGAGACAAATATCATCTTTGAAACCTGACTTCCTTGAAAATACAAAATTGTTTGGGAATCGAAGTGAAAGGGTGAGGTAACTGTCAATATCAAAAACATTGGTTAGGTCAACAGACTTTTATTATTATTATTATTATTATTATTATTATTATTATTATTATTATTATTATTATTATTATTATTATTATTATTTAATTGCACGCATTCCACGTTATTTTATTATTATTATTATTTTTGGTATGTGCCTTAGGCAAAGGCACTTGATAAATTGCAAGATTTTTTAGGCACTTGCTCACATTTCTAATTTCTATTCTTTCGTTACCATGGCAACAATTGCGTACACTCAACTGTAAATGGTATCAGCTGCTTATCAAGTTTATCAAGTGCACCCCCCCCCATTTTGATTTACACATCTTACTACACAAATGGTAATTTTCCTCTCGTTGTACTCGTGCTACCGATTAAAAGAAAATTTAGAAAATGATTATTTACATAGTGGAAATGAGTGCACGACACTTTGCCTGCACTATCCCGGTTTCAGTTAACATGGATATATATATATATATATATATATATATATATATATATATATATATATATATATATATATATATATATATATATATATATATCATGCTTTCTTCTATAGAATCAGGGTTTGTACTTTCTGTTCTGTTTGGTATATATATATATATATATATATATATATATATATATATATATATATATATATATATATATATATATATATATATATATATATATATAATATTTGTTTGTAACAAAAGTCCTAAATACCTTGATTTCTTTACTAGGAATCTGGAACGAATTTGCATAAATATTAGAATTAATCACTAGGTCAAGCGAGTGTTTAAAACACTCGAGTTCATATAACACAAATTCAGAGCCATCAGTTTTTGGTAATGCGTGCTTAGTCGTGTTAGTCGTGACGGGAGGTGGGCTGGTGTGTGCAGGCAGGCGATGGGTGTCATTTACTCGCGGACCTTGGTTCGAAACTCCGTAGATTACGAATTATAATTCTCTAACCTGTATGATGGTATTATTTGCATTAAATTATTAATTCTGCATAATATTTTCACGCAATCTTCTATAGAATCCAGGGATAGCACTTTATTGTTTTACAAAGGGGAATTTAATGTAATGAAACCTAAAGCTAGCGTTCTTGGCAAATTCAAATCTTTAAACAATCTGGACAATAAGAGGGATATTGAAGCAAATTGGAAATTATTTTACAAAATTCTAATTATTATAGCTGAAAAATATTTCTTCAAAATTTAGAATATCATGTGTGTCGTTGCTCTGAAAGATAAATAAAATTGAAAAATAATTCGTAAAAGAAGAAAACTTCATGCTTATGCATAGTGTAGTAACAGTAAAAGTTCAGAAGAAAATGGAAATAATTAAAATCAGAAATCAAAGAAAATGTTAAAAATCGACATAACAACTACGTCAAGAACATTATTTAAACTTTATCCTTGGAAATCATTCTGGAAATAGATCAAGAGTTAGAAACAAGATTAGCTTGACATTCTTGCACTCAAGGCAGACGCCAAATTAGTAGAAACAGATGCGAAGAAATATGAAACATCAAACAGTCAAGTATGCAGTGTTTTTGCCCACTTCCGTGACAAGACTTTAGCATGTATATTTCCAAAAGTAGCAACATGAATAATGGTAACGTGTTTAGGAGCTCAGAAGTTAATATATGGTTTAAAACCATCGAAAGCTTGCATTCCGGATTTTATAAGTAAAAAAACAAATGTACAGAGTTGGCAGCAGAGCATGCACAACTTTTCCAACAATAATTGGATATTTACAACTTCCCAAAGGATCGGTCTCTCAGAAATCAATGATCACTGTTCAAGAAATGGTAAATGCGCAATGAGTAATAGATTCTTTCCAATCTTATTCATCCGGGTTCTTTTGCAAACTACTTGAGTATAGTGCCCGTCCATTCAGGAAGCACTTAGATAACGTTTCCATCATATCTTCAAACATTGCCTTCAGGAATTTTCACATATGAGAAAAACAACTGTTTCGTTTTGTTGATGATTGGCTAAACATTCAGATAAAAGTGACAAAGCATTCATTTTTATAATTAGACACTGCCCCAAACGTACTAATTATTGTTAAAGAGATAACTATTTCGTCTTGGAATTACAGGCAAATCTCGACGCTCCTTTGAGACTTTCTTATGTATTTAACAAAGAAATGTTGTGATAATCTGCATGGTCCAAAGAGATTCTGGAGTTCCTCAAGGCACACTACCTGGTCCGGTCAGTGAAATCTTGACTGAAATTGATTCGAATTCGCTTCTTTGCATCTTTATGCTATTGATATATCAAAACCCATCAAGATACAATATATTGTAAAATGACGTCAATGATCAAAGAGAGTGTACAAGAAAATGGGGCACACAATTCCAACATAACAAATTGAACAGCATTGCAAATGACAAGAAAGAACTGTCATAAAACTAATGTTATATACCTTGGAAACGTTCTACGCAAGCAAATCTCAATCAAATAAAATATTTTGGATGTCAAAATTACTATATCTGAAATAGATTATTCAGACCAAATTATTATGCACATAAGCCAATCATACTTTAGATTATTCAGACCGATGCTGTCATACTTGCCCCAAAAGATGAGAAATCAAATAGCTTTCAAGTCGAGTATTTATTTAGACCTATGTTAGAAGTACCCCCACAAAGCCTAGTATATGCTGTCACAGTTTAATCAAATTGTACTTATCTGATACCATAGGAAAGGATAATTAAAATTCAGTTTGTTTTTTTAGAAAGTAATCCAAAATGGAAAAGCTCTATCACAAACGAAATCAACACCGCCGAATCAAATTGACAAAATTTCAAAATTTTGCATACATGCTTTTCTATAATTTTATTTTAGTGCAGAGGTTGGCAATACAAGGTACAACAATGTCAAAATGATTTTTGTTTGGCACCGAACTAACGAAGGTGTCATCTCCATCTAAATGCGTGTATTTTTACATTTATGTAGAGTATATGATTGCAATGTAGATAACGTATATATATATATATATATATATATATATATATATATATATATATATATATATATATATATATATATATATATATATATATATATATATGATTATAATATATAACGTGTATATATGCTTCTAGTATATAATGTGTATATATGCTTCTAATATACAACGTGTATATATGCTTCTAATATACAACGTGTATATATGATTCTAATATACAACGTGTGTATATGCTTCTAATATACAACGTGCATATATATGCTTCTAATATACAACGTGTATATATGCTTCACATATACAACGTGTATATATGCTTCTAATATACAATGTGTGTATATGCTTTTAATATACAACGTGTTTATATGCTTCATATATACTTACAAGACTTTCGACATAATAAATTTCTGGATCCTATTATTAAAACTCACTGGTAGAAACGCACGCTGCTTGTTTATAGTCTAATTAGTACAGTCACCGGAGTCTGCAGTTTTATCAATAAAACACGACGAAATTTCTGACTACTTGAAATCACCTTAACGGTATTATATTTATTGCATAATGCCGTTAAGGAGATTTCATGTAGTCGGAAATTTCGTCGTGCTTTATTCATAAAACTACAGACTCCTGTGGTACAGTGGGATCAAATAACTTCTGTGCTTTTCAGTGTGACTGAGAGTCCTTGGCAAACAATTTTTCATAACACACACACACACACACACACACACACACACACACATAAATAACATCGGCGGTTCATTTATTAACAACTTCAGCTTCGCTGATTTGTCTGTACTTAGCCCATATTTTGGTGGATAAGGAATTTTTATAAGAATATTTGAGCTTTTCGCATTGGCCAAAGAGATCACATACAACGGTAATAATGCAGCATGTGTTCCATACCATAGGATCTTAACAGTAACAATACGGCTTGTGTTCCATACCATAGGATCTTAACAGTAACAATACGGCATGTGTTCCATACCATAGGAACTTAAACATTAACTATAAGGCATGTATTCTAAAACATAAGATCTTAACATTAACAATACGGCATGTGTTCCATACATTGGTATCATAACAGTAACAATACGGTATGTGTTCCATACCATAGGCTTTAACGTAGTAAGAACATGTGTGTTGGCTAGTAGCTTATCATATGTATAGATATATTTGTACCCCTTAATTCAAAAATGTCAAAAATAATGTTTTAATAAATGTTTTGAAAAATATAAAAAGTTGACCCATCTATGACAGGTCCACAATCTCAGCTGACTTTGTTTTAACGAATTTTCCTTATTAACACAATAATAAAAATTGTCGTCCAAAAAGATCTAAGTAAACTTTTTCAATTTCAGGGAATTTCTTCCTTTGGCAACCATGTCCGCCTCACCCAAAGTTGCATATTCAGAAAGGAACCGGTCAAAGACAAATTATGCTTGCATGTGCAAAACTGTTTTGGATCTACTAAAGCACGTTTTGTGGGATGTGTTAACAAACCATATCAAACCACCAGGCATTCCAAAACTGATCAGTACCAACAAGACCAAACTAGAGGAACTCAGCATTGAACTTCTGATGAAATTCAGCAAAATAAATCCCTCTGTTCCAGAAATGACGGATTTTGATGTTTCCTCGCTATATATTTTGATCTGCGCATGCGGAGTTATCAAACCACCAAAGAAAGGTTGGGGACACGTACCTGGGCATTGGGACGTTTCTCTCAGCGCTGATGTGGAACGAGTACGAGAAATTAGAGACAGGTTGTATGGTTATATTACAATGTCACAAATGGATGATATCAAATTCAGACAGGATTATGAATATGTAATGTTGTTTCTAGTGAGATTTGATAAATATTTCAAAGACAAAGGTGTCACTACGTCGTATGTGCGAGAACTGGAATCCATAAAGGGGTCGGGATTACCTTTGGAGGAGCAATCAAAGTACATAGAAAGACTCAAGTTAATGCATGACAGCGAGGTAGCCAGAAAATTAACAATCCAAAAAGTGAAAGGTAAGCGTAGATTTAAATTTCCCTAACATAGCTTAAATCTGGCCGCTGATGTCACCAACAGAACATTAGTTAGGAAGTATCGTTAATTATAAAATGTAATAATTTTGAATGGATGAAGTGTGATCTAGACTTGATTTCGAATCTTGTGTTGTTTGGATATTGGGTTACCAATCAAAGAAATTTGATTGGATAAGCTTTATTTATCCAACTTAATCTTAAGCATAAGCTATTACTCTCCATTGACCTCTCTGACTGGTTATTTTTCGAAGGATAAGTGCATGGAAGCGTTCGCTGTACAAACCAGTTTCAAGACGTCTTGTGATGTGAGAAGTTGATTCATTTATTATTTTCATCAATAGGATTGTTATACTTTAAGTTATTAATCTACCTGGCATGAAATGTATGCAATGGTTCTTGTATTACACGACGTTTCTATTGGTGAACGATATATTTTCCTTTCTGCTTGCTACTTTTGCTACTAAAAAAAAACATATTAAACAATCCCCTAACAACAATTTAAAGGATAAAAAATTGCTCATTTAAAATATTTATTTCAGATTAAACTTTCTCCTATTTTGAAAACATTTCTGACAAAATTCTGTGGTACGCATTCTTTATTTGCTTAGTAATACGCTGAATATTTATGTTTGCAGCGGATGTGAAATCCACCAAGCACCAGTTGGCAAGACAAGAAAACAGTACGTTTGGATTATACTTGGGTGGAATTAAACTATTCCATTGTTGCATTTATCTTTTGACGCCAAGTGTACTAATAATACACGTTCCAAATTTAGAGTTTATGCGCATGCTCGTCTGGGCGATACACATATATATCTTAGGTGTTGAGACGTAGGGGTCAGTAATGTTACTGTCCTGAGAAAAATGTTCGAAAATAAAATATCTACAACTGAGAAATATTCTCAGTTTTACTTCTTACTGATGTTCTTGTATTTGCTTTTACGTCAATGTTATATGTTTATGTTGTTATTATAACAAATACTTATGGGAATTCAGATAAACGGGTTAAAATTTTTTTCTCATATTCCATTTCCTGCCTCGAGTCAAATAATGGCCACCAAAATGTTGATTGAAAACAAAACATTCCAGAAGGTGAGGTCAGAAATGTATTCCCAGTGAGTAAAATATAATACTGCACAATAATTTCATGGGCTTATTTGGACAAATCAGATCAAATAAAGTGATATGTAACACGTTGTGATATGAAACTGCACATACTGTAGGAAAACTACCAACTATATGATAAACCACGTTACTCCATTTTAGTCGTTGACTTAGGAGGCATCACGTTGCGCCATTATAATGCCATTCACATGTGAGATACCACGTTGCGCGAAACACTAAAGATTATTACTGTTTCTTCTGCGTTGATAGTGATAGAAACTGTCAGTTGCCGAATCACAAATAAAAAAGCCCCAAATTTCAAAATAACTGTGGAAATATTTGTGAGAGAGAGAGAGAGAGAGAGAGAGAGAGAGAGAGAGAGAGAGAGAGAGAGAGAGAGAGAGAGAGAGAGAGAGAGAGAGAGAGAGAGAGAGAATTTCAGACATTATCATTAGACTGTAAATGATAATATAACTTCAAGAGCAGACGATTTTGATCAGTGATGTTCCATTTTCAGTTGAGCTTGTATGTTTCTGTTTCATTTCGACAGGATGCAGTCCTAGCAGGGTACAAGCAAATGGATTGGCAGCAAATTTAGATAGAGAAAGAGGTTCAAAAGGTAGTGGTTTCATGTACCTCGTTGTTTTTTTTCATTGGTATGTATGTATGTATGTATGTATGTATGTATGTATGTATGTATGTATGTATGTATGTATGTATGTATGTATGTATGTATGTATGTATGTATGTATGTATGTATGTATGTAGGGAGGTAGGTATGTATGTATGTATGTATGTATGTATGTATGTATGTATGTATGTATGTATGTATGTATGTATGTATGTATGTATGTATGTATGTATGTATGTATGTATGCATGCATGCATATATATATATATGTATGTATGTATGCATGCATGCATATATATATATACATATATGTATGTATGTATGTATGTATGTATGTATGTATGTATGTATGTATGTATGTATGTATGTAGGTAGGTAGGTAGGTAGGTAGGTAGGTAGGTAGGTAGGTAGGTAGGTAGGTAGGTAGGTAGGTAGGTATGTATGTATGTATGTATGTATGTATGTATGTATGTATGTATGTATGTATGTATGTATGCAGGTATGTAGGTAGGTATGTAGGTAAGTATGTATGTATGTATGTATGTATGTATGTATGTATGTATGTATGTATGTATGTATGTATGTTGTTGTTGTTGTTGTTGTTGGGCTTAGCGCCATTTTTCAGCACACGATAGGCTATTCATGGCGGCCAGTATTAATGGTGGAGGAAGAAACCGGGAAATCACCGGAAAGAACCACCGACCCACGAGAAGCTACTGGCAAGCTTTCTCACATATCTACATTAGCCGAATCCTAGACTCGAACACACGCAGACAGAGGTGAGATGGCAGTGATCCGTAACGGACAGCGCTTTAGACCACTCGGCCACTCGGGGCCCCTTGTATGTATGTATGTATGTATGTATGTATGTATGTATGTATGTATGTATGTATGTATGTATGTATGTATGTATGTATGTATGTATGTATGTATGTATGTATGTATGTATGTATGTATGTATGTATGTATGTATGTCTGCTATTTTTAATATTATTTTCCCTAATTAATAAAACTATGAATTCTGCATACCCTCAATTGCATCCTTTCTCCATTTCATATTTTGAATTTTTATTATTAAAAAAAGACTGGGATCAGATTATAATGCCTGTGTGTGTGTGTGTGTGTGTGTTTTCCTTTGATACCTTCTGATGTCTCATGAAACACATTGGGGACACGACCAAGATCATCGGCGTATAGACGAATTTTGCATCATTATCTTTTTTCCGATCTATAACACAAGAACAACTCGAGGTTATCTAATGAAACTTGGTGTCCCCCCAGACATTCTACCCCTCCCTGGACTGTTCTCCCCATCACATAGTACTTTTCTCTGCCCCTAGTTATTCACGCCCATGTTATTAAAACTTAATTTATTTAATATGACATTTTGCCAATAAAATATACAAAAACTTATATTAAGTTATGTTAAAAGAAAAAGGTTTTTTTAAAATAAATCTCAGTAGTGTCAAACAAATCTAACATGTTCACATATAAAAAATGTATTGTTTAAATGTTAGTATTGCAAATAATTGCTTTTAAGAACTCTATGATGTCATGATTATCGAAGTCAGTGGCTATGTTTGCAATTCTCGAAAAACAGTCTTTGTAAATCTTCTTTGGTTGTTATATCATAATCCGCTTATGTCAACATCTGGCCTGAGTACTGTACTGAAACAACTGCAATTAACTGAATGATGGCGAATCCAATTGTTGTTTATCTTAAATATACCACAAATGCCCTAAAAATCAAGGTTAGACTCAAGCCTCATCAACATTCTTCAAAGAAACCTCCTGTTCTACATTTAAAAAAAAGCACTAGCACTTGATTGGCACAATGATAATGCCTATTTTTTTTTTAAAATAACTAACAATGCTTAAAAATGGGTGTAAATTTATGTTTACAGCTCAAATGTGGTGTCAAGATACCCTTAGCATCCATGTTTGTGTGTGTGTGTGTGTGAGAGAGAGAGAGAGAGAGAGAGAGAGAGAGAGAGAGAGAGAGAGAGAGAGAGAGAGAGAGAGAGAGAGAGAGAGAGAGAGAGAGAGAGAGAGAGAGAGACAGAGAGAGAGAGAGAGAGAGAGAGAGAGGGGGGTCGGGGGTCGGGGAAGTAGATATTTCATATTTAATAATGCATTTATTTCAGGTGACAACAGTCATACCTGTGTGCACACTAATGGTGATGCGGGATGCGAGTATACATTAAAACTAAATGTTACTATATAAAAATAAAGTTACATAAAAATAATGGATGGAAAATGACGGGGGGAAGTCCTCTCTGATGGGGGAAAGTCCAGGGTGGGGGGAATGTCCGGAGGGATGTCCGGGAAAGGGGGATCTCCGGAAGGGGGAAGATGTCCTGATACCAGGTCATAGATAAGATCAATATTTTGAATTGTCATTCATGTTTTCCTTTCCATTTTGTTAACTTTGAAACCATTTTAGATTAATGTCTAAAACTTGATATATTTACCTGGTAACACTTTCGAGCGGTGGGTGGGTGAGTGGATGTTCAACATCATGGTTACAGGTCAATATGTTAGGTTTATGTAATAATTTAAATTTTCTCTATAAGTTATGAGCAGTTGAAAATAAATTAAAGGTGTATGGTATTCTTGTAAAATGTCACTAGCTGTTCAGCATTCCACACGTGTACACCATATATATATATATATATATATATATATATATATATATATATATATATATATATATATATATATATATATATATAATGGTTACTGTTAATACTCTTTAATCTCCTAAAAGCTCTTTGAGGTTCAGGGATTAACCATGGTATACATTTATTTCTCTTTCATTGCGTCTTGTGTACCTCAGTAAGGGAGTAATTCTCAAGGTCACGGTTGAATTTATTCCACAAGTTTGCACTTTTATTGCAATACCCTTTGAGATAGAGGCTCGAAACTTGGTTACTTACTAAGTCTTAGGTAAATCAACAGTGTTATTTTAATGGTCCGATTCGATAATCGTGTACTTTTTTGTGGAGTCGCAACAGTCGATTGTTGGCACAGTTCACCGAATTTTCTCGGTTTTACACACGGACTCGAATATTGAGAATGATCGTTGGAAAATATTAGAATTCATTTAGATATAAAGATATATCGAAACTGAAATATGAAACCGAAATATGCAAAGGAATTCACTGTTTGTTTGTAAAGAAGATATACTTTCCAGGTACAAGTACAAAAAAAACATTTGGGATTTACGATGAAATGAAAACAACGCTGTATTTGTATTAGCCGGGACTCAACTAGTATAAACATACACTTATGTTCAGATTGTATTATTGTGATGCATTTTCGAGACAGTTATTCATCTTGGACAATTGTAACTCTTGTTTATTTTGCAGCAAGTTTTAATGGTAAAATGTTGGAGGGAGCAACATTGTAATTTGTAGTCTACTTGCGACAAGATGAAGTAGCATTTCAAATACTTATCTGAAACTCAAACGTTCCCTAAAGCTGTAAACAACCTTTAGAGTATATTCAATTTTAGTATAATATGTCGCAATTATCTAGGATGTTAAATTGCACATGTTTATGAAACTGCTAAAACGTCAGACAAGGATAGTCTATATCATTTTTGACTATTCAAAAGTTGATTTATATAGTTTTATACAGAGCAGCTGTACTGGTTTCATATTTCATTTGCTCATTGAACTTTGTTGCGTTTCGCATGCTTTTCACATCGCTCTCTCTCTCTCTCTCTCTCTCTCTCTCTCTCTCTCTCTCTCTCTCTCTCTCATGTACAATTAATTTTATGTCTATCACAGTAGATCTTTCACAACGAATATTTATACCAAATTTGAATGTGTATGGTAACGCACGCACACACGAGCACGCACACACACACACCTGAAATTCTTTACACGAGATTTTCGTGCGTCTCAACTTTAAATTGTGTCATAATTGAGCATATTATTACCATTTGTAGGAAATATTTTAAACTATATATAGTGTCTATTAAATGGCCTTTCACAGGGAGGAAAAGAACAAAACCAGGGCACAGTGATTCAATGCTTTCCAATTTCAGGTCAATCAAGCGTTAGTCCCATGAACAGTTTAATATTGGGACTGAAGGAAGAAGCAAGGAAATCAATACCAAAGGGTACTTACTCACCTTTCCTTACTGATAAGATATACACCTGCCTCCCTTTGTTCTACATTAAAGGGACTTCAAGCATTCTGTTTTTATTATTTTTTTGTTTTATGTAGCGTATTACTTCACACTGACTAAACTATTCTAGAATCTATATAGGACATTGAGTAATAAAACTGGAAACTTCATCGCGCTTGATATCATTGGCAGAGCAAATATCACTTAAATTCTTGTCACAGTTTCATCTCCGTTTAATCAAAATATTCATTCATTTTCTCCCTGAACCTAGTTTATCAATGTATTTTTTTGTTACATTGTCCCATCAGCGTCAAGTGTACCTGAGAATTTAGGCCTGGCGGCAGAACACGGGGAGTTGTTAGGTCGAGGCGCATGTGGAGAGGTCTACAAATCGTATGATTCGAAATCTAGGACTATGATGGCGGTGAAGAAAGTTCCACTGTATGGATCAACTATCGAAAGAGGGGTATTTTATTATCTTGTTCTACTATAAGGATATTCAAACAGAGGTAGATTTTTTTTTTTCAAGATTTCACCACCAGTATGTAACCAAAATGTAAATACTATGGATTCCTTTTTGAGGTGTAGTTACATACTTACAACAGAGAATGAGAGAGAGAGAGAGAGAGAGAGAGAGAGAGAGAGAGAGAGAGAGAGAGAGAGAGAGAGAGAGAGAGAGAGAGAGAGAGAGAGAGAGAGAGAGAGAGAGGGAGAGATTTTCTTCGTAGCGACTGTTCATGACTGTTCATTGAGTTTCTTTTAGTAGATTTCCCATTTTTAATTTAGAAGAATTCTATATTTGAAACTACTAGCTATTTTATTGTTTCTTTCTCCTAAACCATAGATTGCCGAAAGCCTTGTAAACGAAATAAAAATTCTCAAAAGATTAAACCATGGTCGTATTATCCGGTATTATGGATGCTCAGAGGAGGAAACCTGGATACAGATTTTCATGGAGTATATGCCAAATGTAAGTTTCGTATCTTGTGATATATTCATGTTAGGGTTCATGGAGTATAAACCAAATGTAAGTTTCGTATCTTGTGACATGGTCATTTAGAGTCCATAAAATCCAAGCCATATTAACGTATATCTGTTATTTATTATTGTAAAAGATAAACCCATAACTAACGTATTCCATGTCTACATATGCCATTATTCTATAGAATAAAGCCATAACTAGTGTATATTCTGTCGATAAATGGCATTATTATATTGAATAAACCTAAACTAGAGTATGCACTGTCAACAAATGACATTTTCTATGGAATAAACCCATAACTAGTGTATGCCCTGTCAACAGATGTCATTATTCTATAAAATAAACCCACAACTAGTGTATGCCCTGTCAACAGATGTCATTATTCTATGGAATAAACCCACAGCTAGTGTATACCCTGTCAACAGATGTCATTTTTCTATGGAATAAACCCACAACTATTGTAAACCGTGTTAACATATAGCAATTTTGTATGGAATAAACCCACAACTAGTGTATCCCCTGTCAAAAAGCGTTATTATCATATAAAAAAACACATAACTAGTGTAAACTGTGTCAACAGATAGCATTTTTGTACGGAATATACCTAAACTAGTTTATGTCATGTCAACAAATGACATTTTTGTATAAAATAATGCCATAACTAGTGTAAACCGCGTCAACATATTGCATTTTTTATGGAATAAACCCATAACTAGTGTATATCCTGTCAACAGATGGCATTATTGTATAAAATACTCATAACTAGTGTATGCCGTGTCAGCAAATTGCATTAATATTACTATTTATTGACACAAACAGACAAATAAATTACGTAAAAACACAAAATTATACTACTATGTTACTAGTACAAAAATAAATTTGAATGCACTTTTCTATGGCACACTTTGCAGTTATATCAGTAGATCAAGACACATCTAGTATTTCACACATCAATGTTTTGTCTTAGGTGTCATGGTTTATGTTTTTAGTGAATGTTTGCATTCGATACAAATGGCACGGCTGTTTTACAAATATTAGCACCGTGTGTTCTCATTGATATTCTGACAATAATCCTCTGAGCATCAAGCATTCAAAAGATACAATGTTGAGTGTACATTTGCTGAGGAATTTTCGATACTTTGCACGGAATATTTTTCAACACTAAAATTTCGGATTTCAGCGATGGGTTAGGGTTATTTGTTGTTGTATTTTCTTCAAATTAGATTCTAACATGTCATTTTTACTACTTGAATATGTTAATTATGCATTTCGATATATATTTTGTGTAAAATATATCTAAATTATTGGTGAAATATTTATCATTTTTAAAATTCCTTTTATTTTACGTATGAAAAGTTGCCGTTTCTGTTACAGGGTTCCGTAAAAGACTTTATGTCCAAATATCATACACCTCTTGAAGAAGAATTTGCTGTGAAAGTTACTAGGCAGATCCTTGAAGGGATTACCTACCTCCATGAAAACAAAATTTTGCATAGAGATATTAAAGGTAAGTCCAATTTGTAGATTTGTGCACAAAATAATTTCTTTAAATGACTGTAGTTTGCTGTCTTTGAAAGAATTAATGATTCAATTACGACTATTTCATTGGACTGAAAAATGAGTGCTTACAATACTTCACGACCTTATTTTTTCAGGATAAATCTACATGTTAGTTAATCACAAGGTCTAACGTCAAGACTGGGGATGTTAAACATAACCATTTCATTCATCAGAAAATTATAAATGACTGACGATCTTCCGAAACTATCACTCGTACTATTTTTAAATATGTTTAATACAACAAATGATTTGGAATAAGCAACAAATGATTAAGAAACGGATTGGCAAACTCGTTGGAAGTCATATTTACGATCCGGACTGTCATCAGAATAACAGAAAACAAAACTAATCTAAAGTTCAGAGAAACAAGAAATGATTTGACAAATAAATCATCATTTTTGTCATTAGAATTGCTAAAATTTGGTATAGGCGAGTTGTTCATGACTCATGGTTAAAGCTTTTAAATGATCTTTAAACGGGTGTTTAAAAATATGTTTATTTTTATGGACCGGTCAGTCTTAAAATAATGGGATCACAGGTATCTCACGTAAAATTAATGGACAAATTACAACTATAACAAAATATTTTGGCTACACAAAGAATAATGAATTCAGGTATTTGTCGCACGAGATTATAATATTTTGTGCCTGAATTTAAGTCATTATCTATTTTACCCACTACGATGGATCAGTCCTGTAGGCTTTGTGTGTTGCCTGGTAACCATTTCATATGACCCAAATGAAGGTAGATGATTTAAGAAAATGGAAGTGGGGTAGGGAATTTATTTTGTATCCAACATAAACATATGAGAATTAACACATTTTGTTATTTTATAAACACGTTATTGTCAAAATCTGCATAACTAGTATGGTGCATTGTTTGTTGCAGCATCCAATGTGCTTCTTGATTCTGAAATGAATGCTAAGCTAGGGGATTTCGGAATATCCAAGGAACTCCATACTCTAACAAATAGCAACACGCACTGTAATACTCACGTCGGAACGCCTTATTGGATGTCCCCAGAGCGAGTCAGGGGAGAGAAATACGGCCGTAGTGCGGACATTTGGTTTGTATATCATTTTGATGTCTGTAATATAACCATATCAAAATTAATAAAACTGACCATTTTCCCTACGACAAGGAATATATATATATATATATATATATATATATATATATATATATATATATATACGCGATCAGCTGAAGGTCAGACTTGATCCGACATCTCAGTATCGGTTATCCATTACGTAGACTTCTCTAAAGACCTAAAGCCTAGTCAGACATTTTAATTTTTAATCGACTGCAAATTAAAGGCGAAATGTGTGTGTTTAATTTTGTCGCTATCTTATTGCTGTGGAATTTTTGTGTGCTGGTAATTAAACCTCTTAGGCACGTCCTATATCGTTCACAGTTATTAAGAAAAAACAAGCAAGTAAATTTACAACGTCCGGTTAATGTGATTTTTTTTTTTCATGAACAGAGCGTGCAGGCAAAATGGCATGGTTTACATCAAGATAATAACCTACGATGAAATAACCATTTGCATCAACTAGCTTAATAATAATAATAATAATAATAATAATAATAATAATAATAATAATAATAATAATAATAATAATAATAATAATAATAAATAAAAAAAATAAATAAAAAATCAACCTATGATTTTTGCCTTATATAAACATTTAAGGTTTCATAATACATCTTATCATTTCCATTTAATGCAATTACCATAAATGGTTTTACTTGTGTAACAGCCGGTCGTCTGTTAGAATTATTGTCAATCAATCAAATTTAATACTGGAATTGTATTACAGGAGCATTGGGTGCACGGTTGTAGAGATGATCACAATGAGACCTCCATGGTACGAGTTTGAGACAAATGCGGCCATTTTCCAGATCGGCCTAGGAGTATATCCCAAATATCAATTGCCATCCAAGGTGTCCCCAGATGTAGAGGACTTGCTAAGTCAAACTTTCCAGCAAGAAGCATCAAAGAGACCGACGGCTTCAGAACTGTTGAACCACCCATTCCTAAGATGATCGTATCAAACATTCAAATGTATAGCATTTATATCATCTCTGTTAACAAACTAGCATTATGTCAACTACCTCTGTGACATTCTGTACATTCACAACCGTTTTATCATAAAAAGATAAATACTTTAAATAAAGCTAATTTAAATCTCTGTTCAATGTGAATTCATTTTTGGAAAATGGTTTCCTTTAGAATTGTTTACAGTATCTGAAAAATCTCGTATATAGTATTGCAAAGTGTGTAATATTTTTTTTTTGGTTTTCATCTATCTGCTAAAAGGAAACATCGCTCCATACTACAATTAGTATGTGACTGTAAGTTGAAAATCCTTGAACAACATTAAATAATGAGCATTCATTTCTGATATCGCTGTAAACTCAACTATATCTCTAGTGTACCAATTTATGGATTTATTGGTTGCTGACAAACGACGATTTTCTACGGAAACAGTAGGACTTTTGTCTATGGAAACATTATATCATTTTTTAGTGGAAAACAAGATCACCATTTCCCAGTTCATGAATGTAAGGGTGAAGGAAATTTTGATTTTTGGAAAGTATTGATACTTGTGAAAATAATGAAAAACACTTAGTGTTGTAGAAATGAATAAAAATAATTATGCTCTCTTTACTATGCGAATCTTGTCTTGAAAATCAGTGTAAACTCTCTCAGAATGAATTATATATGAAGAAAAGGGAAATAAAATGTCAGTTAGGTAGATATTCGAAACAGCTCCAGCAAGAAATAGTTTTGTTCAATAAGGGACTAAGTTGTTCACAAAAATTACAGAAAATGGTAAGTATATAAAAGATCTACCCAAAAATTAGCATTTAAATTTACGCTGAAATATGCAACACAATGCGTCATATACAAGTGTATTTTCTCTCATCCGACAACCTGACTAAACTATCCAAGTTAATCCAAGTACAGTTACAATGATTTTTTGTGAAAGTTTTTCATTCACAGTATATGTCACAGAACACATTGGTAGTCAAATACTCTTAGTCTCACATTATTTTGAGGTATTTAAAACATGACTGATGTTGTCACACACTCAAGAGACCCATACTCAATTGCGCTGTTTAAAACATGACTGAGGAAGTCTCACACTCAAGAGACCCATATTCAATTGATCTGTTTAAAAATATGATTGAGGTAGTCTCACACTCAAGAGACCCATATTCAATTGAGCAGTTTAAAACATGATTGAGGTAGTCTCACTCAAGAGACCATATTTAATTGCGCTGCTTAAAACTTGATTGAGGTAGTCTCACACTCAAGAGACCCATATTCAATTGTGCTGTTTAAAACATGATTGAGGTAGTCTCACACTCAAGAGACCCATATTCAATTGCGCTGTTTAAAACATGACTGGGGTAGTCTCACACTCAAGAGACCCATATTCAATTGCGCTGTTCAAAACAATACTGAGGTAGTCTCACACTCAAGAGACCCATATTCAATTGCGCTGTTTAAAACATGATTGAGGTAGTCTCGCATTCAAAAGACCCATATTCAATTGCGCTTTTTAAAACATGACTGATGTTGTCACACACTCAAGAGACCCATATTCAATTGCGCTGTTTAAAACATGACTGAGGAAGTCTCACACTCAAGAGACCCATAATCAATTGATCTGTTTAAAAATATGATTGAGGTAGTCTCACACTCAAGAGACCCATATTCAATTGAGCAGTTTAAAACATGATTGAGGTAGTCTCACACTCAAGAGACCATATTTAATTGCGCTGCTTAAAACATGATTGAGGTAGTCTCACACTAAAGAGACCCATATTCAATTGTGCTGTTTAAAACATGATTGAGGTAGTCTCACACTCAAGAGACCCATATTCAATTGCGCTGTTTAAAACATGATTGGGGTAGTCTCACACTCAAGAGACCCATATTCAATTGCGCTGTTCAAAACAATACTGAGGTAGTCTCACACTCAAGAGACCCATATTCAATTGCGCTGTTTAAAACATGATTGGGGTAGTCTCACCCTCAAGAGACCCATATTCAATTGCGCTGTTCAAAACAATACTGAGGTAGTCTCACACTCAAGAGACCCATATTCAATTGCGCTGTTTAAAACATGACTGAGGAAGTCTCACACTCAAGAGACCCATATTCAATTGAGCAGTTTAAAACATGATTGAGGTAGTCTCACACTCAAGAGACCATATTTAATTGCGCTGCTTAAAACATGATTGAGGTAGTCTCACACTCAAGAGACCCATATTCAATTGTGCTGTTTAAAACATGATTGAGGTAGTCTCACACTCAAGAGACCCATATTCAATTGCGCTGTTTAAAACATGATTGGGGTAGTCTCACACTCAAGAGACCCATATTCAATTGCGCTGTTCAAAACAATACTGAGGTAGTCTCACACTCAAGAGACCCATATTCAATTGCGCTGTTTAAAACAATACTGAGGTAGTCTCACACTCAAGAGACCCATATTCAATTGCGCTGTTTAAAACATGATTGGGGTAGTCTCACACTCAAGAGACCCATATTCAATTGCGCTGTTCAAAACAATACTGAGGTAGTCTCACACTCAAGAGACCCATATTCAATTGCGCTGTTTAAAACATGATTGGGGTAGTCTCACCCTCAAGAGACCCATATTCAATTGCGCTGTTCAAAACAATACTGAGGTAGTCTCACACTCAAGAGACCCATATTCAATTGCGCTGTTTAAAACATGATTGAGGTAGTCTCGCATTCAAAAGACCCATATTCAATTGCGCTTTTTAAAACAGGATTGAGGTAGTCTCACATTCAAAAGACCCATATTCAATTGCGCTGTTTAAAACATGATTGAGGTAGTCTCACACTCAAAAGACCCATATTCAATTTCGTTGTTTAAAACATGATTGAGGTAGTCTCACACTCAAAAGAACCATACTCAATTGCGCTGTTTAAAACACGATTGAGGTAGTCTCACACTCAAGAGTCCCATATTCAAAATGCGTATTTTAAATATGGTTGAGACTATTTTTAAATAGTCCTACATATTATTGTACTATTTAAAAATATGATTGATGTGATGTAATGTGATGATGTGATGAGATCATGATTTTTGACGTAGCTTTAACAAGTTTTCAGTCACATTGCTACGATGTTTGCACTGTAGCAGTTTATAGTGATGTCTAGTACTGGGGCATCATACCGCAGACATGTGGCATGATGTCTCACCCAATCATCATTTTTCTGACACCACGCCAACTAGTCCTAACACGAACCTCTTAATGCTTAGCTCCAAGCGAGGCAGCTGCTAGTACCATTTTTGCAAGTCTTTGATATGACTCGACCGGGTATAGAACCCGCAATCTTCCGCATCCGAAGCGGACGCTCTAACCACTATGCCACCTGAGAAGTCATGACTGAGGCAGTCGCATACTCAGATTCCCACTTTCTGCGGTGCTTTTCAAAAATCGTAACTGAGGTAGTCGCATGATAGGTTCCATATTCTGTTGTGTTATTCTGAAACATGCTGAGGTTGTCGCATACTCAGTCCCACGTTCTAATGTGCTATTCTGTAACTCCAGATTTACTCTGTTCGAACCCGAGTCTTTATTTGAGTGCCCTCTACCTTTTCCGTCAAGGGATGCAATAACAGTAGTCAATATTTATAGTTATTTTAAGTTATTTAATTTCCAATCTTCTTTTGTTTCTTCATGCCAGAGGGAACATTCTTAGATATATGCTATAGTTCGCAATAGTTTTTTCAGCTATTTCATAACTTTGTTTTAGCGACATAAAATGTATTTCATGAGTTGTCTCCCTTCGTATGTAATGGCAAATAACTAATAACGTTTAACAGCTGTGCATTGTGTATATGCCGAAAATAGTTTAGACAATTGATTTAGAGAATACTGTGTAAGCTTAACATTGAAAGTACAACAGCGTACTAGGGAGAAGACGTTGCAGTGGAAAATTGCTTTTTTATGAGTCCCTTCTAGTTGTATGTTCCCCTTGTCTCTATCATGCAGGAACAGTGTTCAAATTTTAACAAACTAATTGTTTGAATAAGGTTGATTGACAATTGGGATTGGGATTAATAATACAAATTACATTTTAAGTAATGGGTACAGCAATGGGTTGTCCTATGGTTACTTCATACGCTTCTCTTTTCATGTGTAAATTAGGAAATATTTCCTTCAAAAAGAAAAGTTTAATTCATCTGTCTGGTTTAGAGTTTTAGATGATATATTTATGATCTGGAACCATTCAACTTAAGAACTGAAGAAATTCATTAATCGCCTAAATCATTTTTATCCGACAATTAAATGTACTTATACTGCATCAAGTATGCATGTTTCATTTTTAGATGTAAATGTAATTAAAAATATTGATAACACTATTTCTACAAATATTCATGTCAAAGAAACTAATATCCACCTGTATGTGGAATATTCTTCATGCCATCAAATGTCATGTAGAAACGGTATACCATATAGCCAGGCTAAAAGATACCGACGCATTATTTCAGATGATTGTAAATTAAAAATTTCTTTTAATGATTTAAAAACATATTTCCAAAGCAGAAATTATCCTACACACAACATTGAGTCTTCGCTGAACAAAATCCGTAATCTTACCCAACATGAGGCTTTAAATACAGCAAATTGTACAATGGAGAAAAATATAGTTCCTTTTACAATACAATACAATTTTTTATTGCCTAAAATAGGTCTTATAATAAATAAATATTGGAGTCTGCTAAACTTATAAAATAAAATCAGCGCAAAATCACTTTACAACAATAAGCATATTCTTGCTTATAAGAGACCCAATAATTTGCAAGTTTTTTTTATTAGAACTAAACATGCAGAAAATAAAAAAGACAATTCTCGTCATCTAAATGTAATAGCCACAGGTGCTCTCAATGTGCAAACATAAGAGAAAGTGGCCCTTTTAGTAGCGCTAATTCAAAAGAGACATTTTCTCTACGTTATAACACTAACTGCGTATCAACTAACGTGATTGATTTGATAACATGTAAAAAATGTAATATGCAATATGTCCGACAAACACTTCAACAAGTTTTTAAAAGAATTAATAATCATCGCTTTCATATTAGAAACTGTAAAGATCCTCTGTTTTCATAAAATAGTTCTACACATTTTAACACCAATAATCACTGTCTACTCGATTTTTCTTTCATGCCAATATATGTTGCGCATGGAGACATGACGAGACTCATACAATAACCTTACTGGATTCATAAATTAGATACTTTGTATCCTAATGGCCTTAATACAAATGTTTTAAATAAAATTGTATATTTTTTGTTTTCAATTATTAAACTATATATCCTTTATAACAATATAATTGTATGTATGACTGTATCTATTTTATTTTTTTATTTGTGGATTGACAATGAAATTCACAGACCAAAAAGCACATAAATATCTGACCAATCCTCCAAGGTGCAGATAGAGTTAACATATCAGAAACTTGGTTAGCAATAATCCTATCATAGGAGAACGTCTGATAATAACAGCTTAGTGTTCCTGTTCTGGTTACCTTTGATCTAGACAAAAGAAATGTAACTTTTATAAACAAGAAAGTGCCTCAAATCGTTAGGCATTCATTTATGCACTTCAGTCATATTGCTCAGTGTCACAAATGCACATATATAAGACTTCATCTGATTGGCTGATAAAATTAGCTATTATGGTAAAAGGATAGGGCAAAAGAGATTTCAGATGCATGTACACTAAACTTCAAATTAAGTTTATCCTTATGTTTCACTCTAACCTGAATCATGCTTTATTGGATACCGTAGTATAAAACATATCTGGTCTTTAAGGAGAATACAAGAGCCGTCAGTCAAATTATTCTACATATTTCACTATGTAAACTAAAACCTAGCCTATCAGACTCCCCTGGATATAAAACGCACCTGCCCTTTAGGCAGAATATTGATGAAACCCTTTACTTAAGTTTATTTACATTTTTCTCTCACTGTAAAATGAAGCTTGTACATAAAGGACAATATTTTATATTTTTTTTACCCATCCACTATTTGCTATTTTTTATTTGATTTTTAATTTTGTATGTCACAGAGTTAAGGTGTTTTGGCGTTATGTATTGTACTACTGAACTCCTTAATCTCAATGCCTGTTCATTCATCTTTTTTAATACACTCTGCAACATTAAAGGCTTAATTTGTATACGAATCTTAATGAAAGCAAACTCTTTAGAGCTGGGTAGTTACATTAATTTTATGACATTGCCACTTCTGGCCACTGGTCTAGGGTGAAGGTCTCAAATTAAGTGGACTGGGGACAGTCAGAGAGTTACGTGTTGCCAAGGTAGTACAATTTTGAAGGCTAGTGGCCCGAATGGATTATGTGCTTCTCTAAATGTAATGAAAAATAACGACGTTCAGTGGTCAGCATATACGGTCCATTTGAAATAATTAATCTTTAATCATGTAAATGTGCGCATTTAGAGCCCTGTCTTCCTTTATTCATCATAACCACAAATCTACTACATATATCACAGTATAGTAAGGTGAATTCAAATCAGTGTATAAAAGCCAATAAGCTGATTATTAGGTCTTGACGAAGAGGGTTCATTATGTACAGATGAAATGATATTCATTACTATAAAAAGTGGATCTTGATCTTAATACATGAATGATATCTTTTTTCAAGTTAGCACTAGAGTATGTATGTATGTATGTATGTATGTATGTATGTATGTATGTATGTATGTATGTATGTATGTATGTATGTATGTATGTATGTATGTATGTATGTATGTATGTATGTATGTATGTATGTATGTATGTATGTATGTATGTATGTATGTATGTATGTATGTATGTATGTATGTATGTATGTATGTATGTATGTATGTATGTATGTATGCATGCATGCATGCATGCATGTATGTATGTATGAACCTCAAACGCATAGTTTTTCTACTATCTGAGGCAACTATCCGGCCCCTTACTCAATAGCAAAAACGTACTTTCTATTATCCGGAGTCTCGTCTAACTTCTCGCAAGAAAGATTGAAGACTGAAGAATTTATCCAAAGCAAAAGCCTTAATTCCTTACAGAGTTACCCCCTTAAGTTCCTATTAACCATAAGTTTCTATTAACCAATCAGACTCAAATGTTTCCTAAATCTTCTCCGAAGAATTTTTGCTTGTCAAGACAGTTAATCATGCCGTAATTAACATTCATTTTAATAATCAATTATTGCCAAGTTTCCCTCTTTAACCGATTTATTTTGGAAAGGGTCTTATGTCATAACCTTGTACCATAGCATATGACTTGGTCAAGTCTCGTCGCGTGGAACGAATTTCCATTGACGTTCAGAGATGAAATGAAAATAATCATATCACTGTTTCCATCCCTTTCTACTTTAATTAAGTTGACTTTGATACAATTCATTTAACCAAAGCTTCTAAGAGTTTGTAAAATTTGACACATCACAATGATACTAAGTAGATTCAGGGGTATTAATTGAGCTTTTTCTCCCATTAGGGTAGTACTTGTTTAAGGCCTTTCATGGCTCACAAGCACAACAATCATGTTTCTCTCCCCACGTACAAAATGTGAACCTCACAATCAAATAAATATACTTAAAGGGTATGACTAAAATGCGAAAAGTTTTGAAAAGATATTTCAAGTTGCAATAAAGTTACGAAGAAATTTGAAAAAAGTGCGCAAAGCAACAAAAAATTGAGAAAAGTGTACAATGTTACGAAAAGTTATCTTCATTACATCAGTTCAAATATATATTTCAAAAACTGCTATAAACTACTTAAAAACTTGATTTTGGCTCCGAAAACTAAAATGATAACTGGTGCGAAAAGCGCTTCTAACATCTTTATTTCAAAGGTCACGAAAAGTTGTATAACAGATTTCAGTTTTTTAATGAAATCTTTAATGTATGAAGGAAGCGATTTCGTTAAAGTTACATATATGTATGTGTCTATGTATGCACGTATGCTTGTTTGAATATATGCATGTATGTTAATTTGTATGTATGTATGTTCGTTTTGAATGTATGCATGTGTTAGTTTATATGTAGGTATGCACGTACGTATGCATGTATGTATGTTTTTAAGTATATACGTATGTTTATTTGAATATATGCATGCATTTTAATTTGTATGTATGCATGTTTTTTATGTATGGATATATGTATGTTTGTATTTATTCATATATGTTTGTATGTATGTTAATTTGTATGGATTCATGTATGTACGTTTCTTTAAATGCATCTATGTATGCATGTATGTTTGTATGTATGTTGATTTGGATGGATGGATGGAATAATGGGAGAGAGAGAGAGAGAGAGAGAGAGAGAGAGAGAGAGAGAGAGAGAGAGAGAGAGAGAGAGAGAGAGAGAGAGAGAGAGAAAGAGAGAGAGAGAGAGAGAGAGAGAGAGAGAGAGAGAGAGAGAGAGAGAGAGAGAGAGAGAGAGAGAGAGAGAGAGAGAGAGAGAGAGACACGTACGTGCGTACGTACGTACGTGCGTGTGTGCGTACGTACGTATGTGCATATATATAGGAAATAAATAATAATAAATAATTTCTATTCTTTAAAATTATATTCAAACTGTCAAAATCATATATAAATGTAACAGATTATATTCTTCAAATTACATTAATATTAACAAGAGCATTGAACAATTGTGCATGAAAAATGGATGTGTAGAATGATGTATAAAAGGTATTAGATTAAGACTTGACTTATTTCCCACGCGTTCGTTTAATATAATTTTCATTTTGTAAACTCTTAACTAATCGGTTATGTACATGTAACATACAGGTGTTTTGAATGCGGTATTTATCTTACAATTAATTGAGTTACAGATGTGTGACCATGTATGAACACTTGCGTCAAAGAAGAGTCTCTTTAGAAACCCTAGTCTGCATTTAAGCTATAAATAAAGATAATTGTTGCATAAGCAAAATCTAACTTGAATATTGTGGTCTGTATATTCTTATCTTTAGTCCTACTTTGCGTTCGTTGAGAAGATGTCGAAGTAGTATACTTGTTCTTTATAAAGAACATAGATTTAGACACCACAGTGCATACAAACTTTGAAGGTTTCAAATACCATCATGTCAGCTTACCATATGTCTTCAAAAACTATTGTGCAGTAATGGTGACGGAGACTGCCTGTTCAATTCCTTTGCGACCTATCTCGTCGGCAAAGAGTCAAGAAGTACTGAACTCAGTTACAGATGCAGCATTGAACTTGTCCTAAACAAAGACAAAATTCAGAAAAATCCAATGTATTCGAGCTTTTTAATGTGCTCGCCTGACTTTCACGACGCATGTATGGAATGTCCAACACTTGGAAAGCATGTAGAAAGAAAATCACTAGAAGCTCCTGTTCCTCAGATAAACTTTGAACAAATACTCAGGTCACATATAGACATCAATGCAACCGATTCCACAAAGACGATGAATCTACCTGGAGGATTTTGTGCCAGGTCTTTAAAAGAGTTCATGGATCTCAATTCTGTCATTGATGTGATAAAAGATCCAAAAGATGTTTTACCATAGATGCCATCTGAAAGAAGGCATTATATTATTATCCATTAATGTTGACAACATCATGAAACGCTCTTCTGGGATCCGATCCGAGTTCTGGGACGACTCTGGCGCAGTCTACAACATTTATTGAAAGAAATTGTATTCTCTTGATGATTGTTAAGCGACAAGATGTGTACAGCGTCCAGAAAAACGTGAACAAATTGCTCATGTACGAGTCATTACAGCCACAACCATTAGCAAACGAGATCATACACGTTCAGATTTTATCAAACTCTAAAGAGCTCTACCACAGGACTTGGAACAGTTCAAGCTGCGGATAACTTGGCTACAGAAAGCTGATACTATTCTTTCTGATATTGCAACGAACATTCCGCTTGCCGAATACATTGGAAAATTTGCATCCATAACATATCATACATCGGTGAAACATACGTTCCTAAAACGTCATATACATTAGAACAAAGTCTTCCGTTCGAGAAAGATTAGCAAACGAACTAGAGCACAAAGGGGTAAAGAAAGTAAGTAGAGAGAACAGTAAACTCTGAAAGAAATGACGATTACCAGCATCCAAGAAGCGAGAAGCAACTCCGAAGCAATACACACTTAATAGCTAGAACAAGTCACAGCCCATCCAAATCAGGGAACATCGCCGACCACATTGTTTGCGTGGAAGAAATGGCAAAACAAGCACATTCGTCCAAACTGTGAAACATATGAATGGCTTACAACACTCAGTCGTGATTCGTTATAACGAACACCACAGATCACATACATTAGGAGGTTCCGTTGCATTGAAGGCGGTAGCGTTCTTGAATTGGTCAAAACCTTCAACCTTGGTGATTTTCATGTTACTCCAACAGTTTTCAAAGACCTGCAGTCATCCATCATATTCCTGATAACTTGACTGACAAGCAGCTCGAGTTACTGACAGTCGGCACTGATGAAGAATTGGCATTCAAAGCCGCTATAAAACGCTGTTAGCCTGGTAACACACATAATCCTTGTTTTCTCCATCTAAAGCAGAGTGCAAACAGATAAATGAAAGATATAGTTATATAACCGTTAACAGATCGCAGGGAAGTTTTTGATTTAGTGTTTGGTTCAAATGGTATTGTATATAAAAGAGACGTTGACACCAACCAAGAAGGACTAAACCAATTATGTTCCGTTATTGATGACAAAGACTCGCAGTAGTATTAGGAAACCAGGTTTTCAACTCACTTTGTTTTTTTACCCTCCAAACAAGTATAAATTATCCCCCACCCCACCCCCTTTTCTTCCAAAATAAACCAGGTTTTCAACTCACCCTAGAGGAAAACCAGGTTTTCAACTCACTTTGTTTTTTTACCCTCCAAACAAGTATAAATTATAGTCCTAAATTATCCCCCACCCCACCCCCTTTTATTTCCAAAATAAAACAGGGTTTTGACTCACCCTCCCCCACCTCTTTTTTTCCCCCTACTACTACCTGTAAACAGGTATTTTGTAACCAAACAAAACAACAGGTGTTGGAATGCGATAAGCTCTTTACACAGAGGTGACTAATTTGTTAGAACAGCGCATGTGTGGAATACAATTATTCTAAAGACGGCAAACGAGTTTTACCACAAGATAACAGGATGAAAATTAAACTGTGCATTAGAATGTTTCAGTTAACAAGGTGGAAATTAAACTAGCATTAGAATGAAAATGATATTATTTTAGTTATATTATATCTTAAGTTTAGATAAAATTTTACGTTACTCATATTTTTTATGATATTTTTTTTCATACTTGCTAACCCTCATTGGTAGAATGTCTGTTAACATATTGTCAATAATACGAAATTCACGTAATAAATCATCCATATTATATTTAACTCCTCGTAGGTAAGACCGGATGTGATCAAGTAGTTTCTTATAAGTTTTAATTGATGTTAAACAACCATGCTTCTTTATCAAAAGTCTTGGTTCTACTTTTTTACACGCTGCTGTAAGTGAAACACCAATACCAGATATAATTAACAAAAAGGGATTTAACGATATCCCACTTGAAATTATACCAGAACTGGTCATTAACAATGGTAGATATGATATTACTCGAAGGATCTTGTTGTAGTATTTATAACATTTTTTAACGCACCAATGTTTTTTGTGATAATATTTGTAGTATTGTATTAGTGCGTCCACATCTTGTTTTGGAATATCTTTTGAAATATGATTGAAATCAACTATACTTCTTTTCATTATAATATTAGTTCACATAGTCCTATGTTTGGTTAATTCATAATAAGAGCTGGTTGTTCAGCTATAAATTCCAAACACCAGAGAAAAATTATTAATTTTAAAGTTTTATCAACTGGTTCAAGTACAAATTCTTCTTCAGAATTTTGGTTTATTATTACAGATAATACTCCAGATGAGTCATCATTTGGATGACGAAGTGGATATTTGGTAGATATTCTAAACTTTGCACTGCTAAGCACTGACAATCTATACATACCAGTAACTTCTGCAGTGTATTTGATAGAATTATTTTGCCTCGTCCATGTACTAGACCCAGATGCAACAGTATACACAATATTTTTAATCTGTTTGTGAGGTATTTTAATCATATTTGTTTTCTCAACAATATTAGGAATTCCACTAATAATATCATTGAGTTTTGTGTTAATATTAGCGAGTGTAATGTCAACATTTGATGGATTTCCAAAAAATTCATCTCTAATTTTGTTTATGCTTCTGCGAAAACTTGAAAATGTGTTCACGTGACTGGTAAAATTATTTTTGAGTGCTGTGATTTCATTAGTAATTAAAGCGTCCCAATCATTGACATATTTTTTAGTGACAGCATCCCCATCCTCAGTTGGGTTTCCAAGATCTGTAATCTTATTTTGTTTCATAACAATATTCCCACTAAATACATCACCATCTTTTTTAACAAAATCATTAACTGACCTACCAGAATCTTGTATATTACCTAGATTGTTAAAAGTAACGATATTATTAGCAATCGCAGCAGTATTTCGTACAACTACATCTGACAGTTTTACATTACTCGTCTTTAATCGTCCTTCTTTGTCTTGGAAAATGACAACTTCATCTGGATCTACGCTGGTAAGATTTAGTAAATTATTGATTTCATTTTTGAGCCGATCAAGAGTTGCATATTTGGATAAGTCACCTTTAAAACGTTTTGTGGATAAATCTTCTAATAGTGTTCCAAATTTTGTATAGTAGCTCATTATTTACTATCCTAGATAAAATTATCAACACTAGTTTAATATTATACAAAATGGCAAAATCGTCGATACTAAACTTTGATACAGAGAGACTAGTGAAGCATAAACATAACAATGAACTTCCTGATTGTCATTATCTTATTGTTGGGCGAACTGGATCGGGGAAAACAAATTTGCTTATGAACTTGCTTCTTGGTGATAATTTTAACTATGATAGAGTTTATATTTACACAATCAATCCACAGCAAGATAAGTATGAGTTATTAAGTGAGTATAATGAAAAGCTTCGTGATGATCTTAAAGCTGGTGAAGATTTTTTTATAATTAGGCAGCCAGAAGATCTTATTCCAGTTAATCAACTTGATGCAGATGAACATAAGATAGTAGTTTTTGATGATATTCCGCTAAACAACATGGAGATGAACAAAATAAGATCATATTTTTCACTATCCCGTAACAAACAGTGTAATTCTGTTTATCTCGCTCAAGGATTTTATAATGTTGATAGGTTTATTAGGCGAAATACGGGTTGTTTTATTTTATTTCCAGGACTGGATAATGTTGACGTTAGAAATATTGCAAGCGAGCAATGCGGTGGTGTGACAAAAGATAAGTTTATTGAACTTTACCGTAATGCTACAAAAGATAAATTTAACTTTTTCTTATTTGATAAACTTACAAATGATCCAACTAAAATGTTTCGCTGTTGTATTAACACTTACTTACAATAAAGCGTTTCAATTTTATAAAATTTATAATTATAATAATGGACAAACGAGCAAGATACAGACAACACATAGAAGATCTAAAAAAACTTGCTCAATCTCAGGCATCACTTAAGCAAAAAGTACAAGAAGCGCGACGTGGGCAAGTAACTGCTACAGAAACAACAGCTACAATTTTCAAGCCGGTTACTGAAGCATTATTAGGTAAACAACCTGAAACTAAACCACTGTCAGAAGAAGAACTTAAGCAACTACAGGAAAAAGGTTTGGTTGGAATTGTTAGAGAACAACAGGAAGCAGCTGCTGCAAAACTTGTTACTAGATCTGATGAAGAAAAGAGAAAACTGATTGAGGCACTTACAGCAAATATAGCTGATCCTGCGGCTAGACAAGCAGAAACAGATCGATTGATAAACAATCCGCTGGAACTTGAGCGAAGATTAGCAGAGTTAACAACGCAAGGAATAACAAATATTATAACAAATTTATCAGGAGACATAAAAGATATCAGAGAGGAGCAACAAAGAGTCGGTGATCTTACTGTAAAGTTTATGGAAGTTGGAGATCAAAGATTTTATTTTACAAAAAAAGCAAATGATGAGATAAAAGGTAGTGAATATGATGATTTTTTAAACAAAGAAAATATAAGGGGTATTGATGATATAAGCAAGTGGACTGATGCAGAATATCAAGCATTAATCGATAAATTTAATGTAATATTTAATGACGGAGCTGCTGCTAAAGATGAATTAAACACGGTTACAGAGATTAATAATATGATTCCACTTTATGAAAGAATGAGAAATGGTGTCATTGCTCTCACGTTTAAAAAAACAACAGAAAATAGCAGAGCAAAACCTTTTGGTAAAGGGTGGAGTTTTAAAAGAAAATTTGATAAACTCGATAAATCTCGTGTAGAAAAATATAGAAAAGAAAAAACAGGAACTGGTGTAAAAGTATTTACTTCAACTACTGAAATGATAGGTAGATTAATGTTATTAATATCATCAAAGGAAGCTGGGAATGTTAGTGTTGAACTTGATAATGAAATCATTGACATACTTGATCATCTAAGATCGAGTGAATTATTAACATCTGACGAATATGAAACTTTACACCGCGACTTAATCGCGGCGACTTAATTTTGTAAAATGATATAATATTAAAGGAATGCAAACAACATTATTACTAAACTCTAGCGAGTCTACAGAAGATAGCGCAAATTTTTCAGTAAATTATATTCCACCTATAGAACTAGATCCTGCAAAACAATATGAAATTGGATTAATTTCTTGTACTTGCTGGAATGCTATACCTAACGTGAAAAATGATGTTAACGATGAAATGTATTTTACTATGATTACAACACCTTCAATATCTACAACAAAAAAAATAAAAATTCCGCAAGGAGCTTATAATATTGAAGATCTAAACAAGACGATCAAAGAGCTCATAACAAAAGCTAACGGTGTGGCTGATAATTTTGAATTAGCAGCAAATTATAACACATTACGAACTAGGATAACTTTGAAAAATATAGCAATCAATCTTGAACCAAGAGAAAGAAGTATTGCACAACTGTTAGGATTTACTGAAAAAACTTACACTGCACTTGATCAGCCTATTACATATGACAGTGAACTGCCATCAAATATAACAGAAGTAAATACAATATTAGTAAATTGCTCTACTGCTTCTGGCTCTTATACATCAAAAGGTAGCAAAGGTCAAACGATTTACAGTTTCTCACCCGAAGTCCCGCCAGGTTCTCTCATGCAAATAACTCCACGACATATTATCTATTATCCTTTAAACGTTGAAGATCAAATAACAAGTATAAGGATGCAGTTGACAGATCAATCAGGAAAACAGTTACATGTTAGTAATGAAATTGTAACTTATTATTTACATCTACGCGAGCAAAAGTAAAAATTATGCAACATCAAATATAATGAAACAAAGAAAAAAAGTTTATCGAAGAAAAATAGTAGGAGGATTTTTTGGAAATATATTCACTAAAGTTTTTGAAAATATTCCGGGTATAGCACGTAAAGTTGCACCAATTGCTATTGACGCTGGTAAAGCTTTTGCAACTGGGGCTGCATCTGCCGCTGGGACTGCGATGGGACAAAAAATAGCTAATAAAATAAAAGGTGATCCACCGACTGCATCTGAAATAAAACAAGCTATCTCAGAAATCGCTCCAACAAAAGAAACTCAAAAAGCTATGATAACAACAACAAAAAAATTATTATCACCAAAGGGCGAGCAGATCATACAAAAATTAATATCTAAAGTAACAGTGCCGCAATAAAATTTTATATAATCTAATAAAATAAAATGTCTGTTAAAAATTATCTCGAGTTAACAGAAACTTATGACATCGACAACGATGTGACAGAATTCGAGTTTGTTGAGTACCTTGATGAAAATTCTAACGAACCAAATAAAACTGGTATTAGAACCTTTAACACCAGAGACGAAGATGTATTTCTACTGCCACATAAGGCTATGTTAGAAGTTCGTGGTCAGATTATGACAGTAGCCAATCCACCTGCTGCATTTGCAGTTGGAGCAGAAGTAGCTCTTATAAATAACGGTTGGAGTTTATTCAAAAGTGCTAGATATCAACTGGCTAATCAAACTGTAGAAGATATTTCGAGTCACCTACAAGTTGCAAGTACAATTTTAAATATTATTTCGTTTTCCGACGATTACTCGAGATCAACTGCAACTAATATGATGTGGTTTAAAGATACTGGACGGGGTATAGCTGAATCAACAGAATTTTTAAAGAGAGGCGCTATAGTACATGGAGCTAATGCTGATGAAAATACTGTAATTGTGAGAAATTTTCTCATTGCTAATGCAGACGCGCTAGGTATTGCTGCACCAGGTGCAGCTGCTAATGCAGACGCTACAAGAGTTTCTCTTACAGCAGCTTTTAATAATCTAAATATAACACCACCAGCTGTAGCTGCAGACGGTACTGCGATGTTAAATTTACTTCTTAACACACTTGATGTGAGAAATCCACGCTATAACGAAGGTTTTGCTAGGCGAAGAAAACTTGCAGCAGGATCACGTCAAATTACAATGATGCTTCCGCTAAGCATGATTTTCGGCTTTTGTCGCGATTATGATAAAGTATTTCGCGGAGTAAAACATACGCTTATTTTAGATCGAGCAGACCAAAACGATTGCTTGTTTAGATCTGGAGGGGTTGATGTACAGTTTATCATAAACAAACTTTCTTTGTGGATGCCACGTATAACACCATCAATCACTAAAATGTCAGAACTAAATAACACGCTTGATAAGCATACAAACAGAATTTACTTTAAGCAGCATAAGGTATATCAGACAGCGGTTCCAAATACTACTGACTACACGTGGAGGGTCACAACAACATCAAGCGAACAACTGCCGAGAAATATCTTTGTCGTATTTCAACAACAAGCTCGACGAGGTAACCAACAACAAAATAATGCAGTATTTGATCACTCTGATGTCAGACGAATATACGCTAGATTAAATTCAAAGCAATATCCAGAACGAGCTATCGAGTGTAATTTTGCTGATGATGTTAATAAAAATATTTCTCGACCGTACATGTACCTGCTTGACGCAATACAAAAATATCAAGATGTTGAAGATGGAACTCAAATATCAGTAGAAGAATTTCGTACGCTTTATCCTATATTTCATTTTGATGTTAGTAAACATAACGAGCGAGCTGTAGACAGCACAGCGGATATTGAAATTACCTGGACACTTGGGGCGGTTCCAGTAGCGCCGTTATACGTATACGCATTAGTGATTAGTGATAGATTTATCACGGTAGATTCTATTGGAGGTAAAATGACAGTTCAAGTTTAATCTACAGTTGTTATATAAAATGGCAAAGTATATTGTAAAAGAAGTGTATTTGACTGATGGCCAAGTTAAAAAATTAGTAGCTGCTATTGCAAAGCGAGAACAGGTATCATTAAAAATCAATCCTAATATTTCTGATGGTGTTTTAACAAAATTAATGCTAACAAAAAATCAAGTAAAAAAGTATGATCGTAAAAAAACTTTTGTTTTAAATTTGAGTGCTGCACAAATGACAGCGATGGCAAAAGAAGGTGGTTTTCTTGGTCCGGCATTATCAGTATTAACTAGTACAATAATACCTAAACTTTTGCCGGTGTTGGGAACATTAGGACTAGCAGCAGCGTCTGGAGCAATATCTGGCGCAACGAAGAAAGCAGTCGAAGGTAATGGTATCATTCGTGGAAGTGGAATAAAAAAATTGTAAATTTTATGTAAATAATATATTATAATGCCACAAAAGAAAAAGAAATCACCAACAACAAAAAAAAAGAAAGTAATAAAAACAAAATCACCAACACCAAAGTGCAAATGCATATGCAATCAAACAAAACAAGGAGGAATTATTCCATTCGCTCCACTTTTGGCGGGACTAGCGGGAAGTCTGCTGCCAAATCTTTTAGGAATCGGACGTGGTCTAACATTACCAGGAACTCGTCGACCCCGTTGAGTAATTTTGATATCATTGATAAGTTAAAAGCGGTTCCTGGATTTCACGGAGTTTATTCTAAAGATGAGCTCTCAGCAATAAAATCACCATCTGCTGTAAGTTCATGTGTTATTAATATACAAGATTTTAATGACGGATCTGGTACGCATTGGGTAGCAGTTTATAATAATAATTATTTTGACTCGTTTGGACTTCCTCCAAGCGATGTAATAAAAAAGTATATGAAAAAAAAATTTACAAAAGTATATTATTCGTCAAATCAACTCCAACCTGTTGGAACGTCTGCTTGTGGATATTATTGTATTATGTTTATCCGACAGATGAGCAGAAATCTTAATTTTTTAAAATTTATTTTACAGTTTGATAAGCAACCTTCTCACGCTAATGATGAGATCGCAATTAATTTTATCTAAACTTATAAGTATAATAATGTCAACATACTGTCTCAAGTGTAAAACTAAAACAGAAGGTATTAATGAAACAACAGAAAAAACAAAAAACAACAGGATAATATTAAAAAGTATTTGTGCAATCTGTGGAAAAAGAAAAAATACATTTTTAAAGAAAACGTCCCCAGCGATAGTATCTCCAGCGACGTCGCTAGGATCTGGTTATCCTAATATTATTTTAGTCGACGACTAAAAATATAGAATGATATGCAACTGTGATTCTGACAGAGATTTGTGTATTGAGCAAAATAAAATTGTCGCATACTGTCAATGTTGTAACAACAGAGAAATAATAGGGTCAGGTATAGATATACATAAACTAATTGGAAAATTACCAAAACCAAAAGGCGGTTGGACATTGCCAGGGCATCGGTATACTGGTCCATGGAATCCGCTAGATCAACAACTAGATGAAAACGACAATCCATTGCCAGGACAAGAGCCTTACAATCAAGTGGATGCAATAGCAATGCGTCATGATATCTGTTATCGTGATCATGAAAACTCAAAATTAGATTGTGATAAAGTAATGTTAGACGAATTACGTGATATGAAGCCAACAAATCTACGAGAACGTTTTGATAGAAAATTTGTTCAGGGAATAATTGGAGCAAAATATAAACTTGGACTCGGAGAGTCTCGTCAATCACCTCACGATCGGGGAAATAAAGTATATGATGATCTTGCAGTCGAACTACACAGACCTAAAAAAAAAAGTTCCAACGACGTAAAGTTGTCGCTAATGGTGTAGATGATATCTGGGCAATAGATTTGGTGGATGTATCCAATCTAGCTCAGTTTAACGTTGGCGCTGATGGCGCTCCAAAAAGGTATTTGTTTAATGTTATAGATGTTTTTAGCAAATATGCTTTCAGTGTACCTGTTTCGGATAAGACAGGAACTTCAATGACCGATGCGCTAAAGCAGATAATAACGAGTACAGAAAGAAAACCAAACAAAATCTGGACTGATCATGGATCTGAGTTTTTTAACAAAAAGTTTGAACAGTTTCTAGAACAAAATAATATAAAAAGGTATGTTACAGGAAACGAAGGTAAAAGCGTTGTTGTTGAGAGATTTAATCGCACGCTAAACGAGAAAATACACAAACATATGACAGCTAAAAACACCAACAGGTACATCGATGACCTTTCTCAAATCGTAAGCGAATATAATAACACGAAACATCGAACCATCAAAATGACACCTAAAAAAGCTGTTAAAAATCCAATATTAGCAAATGAAAACATGTACCGCAGACATAAATTTAAGGTTGGTGATAAAGTTAGAATTTCTTTGATGAAAAAGGTGTTTGCAAAAGGATTTACTCCGAACTGGAGCGAAGAAGTTTTTGTAATTGATAAGGTACTTTTAACAGTACCTGTAACGTACGTTTTAAAAGATCTGGCAGGGGAACCGATTGTAGGTAGTTTTTATGAACAAGAACTACAGAAAACTGATCAGGATGTTTTTGTTATCGAGAAAGTGATTAGAAAAAAAGGGGATAAAAGTTTAGTCAAATGGCGTGGGTATAGTGATAAATTTAACAGTTGGATCCCAACCAAGCAGATTATGATATAATGCTATTATAAATTAACTCATACTTTTGTTTGACAGATTTACATTTTACTGGTTTACATAATGATATTAGATACTGCTTACGATCGTTAGAGATCGTCATTAGATTAAAAATCTTGACAAATATGAAATCGAATTTGATATTTTTCTGTCGGCCTGGAATCTTGATATTTAAAAAAGGTTTGATTAACTGCCAGAACAGTTGTTGTTCGGCAACGGTAAAATTAAATTTAATTAGCTGCTTAGCAATGTGATACTTGACATTATACCGTTTAGTTGTTGATCTGCTGTAATTAGATCTGTCAGCAACAGTGACTATTTCACCATCATCAGATTCATTGTTATATAAAATATCATCTTCGCTATAACCAACAGATTTGTCTATAAAATCTTTGGAAAATGTAATACTATGTATGACATCATCACTGACGACCTTATCACTGACGACCTTATCACTAGTATCTTCTTCGTAGAGTTCAGCGAGTCGTTTCATCAAGTCCATTATTATAATATATTTTTATCTAATTTATTATTATAAGATGACCGATGAGATAAAATATCACCAAAAAGTTAATATAGTAAATTATAACGAACTAGCTGAAGCGGTAAGAAAATGTTTGTTGGGTTATAGTGTTGATGTTATTGTAATGCAAGGTGATTCTCATAAAATATTACTAACAGAAGCAGAAAAAAATAAAATTAATGAAAGTGCAGTAACGACGCTAAAATTTAATCACGATGATATCATAGCATTTGCTCATCATTGCTTGACTAAAACCGAATTACAAAATATTATTGATCATCATATCTAAAACCAATCCTAGCATCGTATTCTCTTGAAAAAGTTGATTTTGTTGCTCCATCAGCTATAATTTTTACGACTGCGGGATTTATCTTATAATATTTCGCCGCAGCTGAAATCGATTTGAATTCGATCTCCTCATCCGTTTCGAGGTTTTTTGAAATAACAGGTTTTATTGGGCATCTAAAATTAATACCATTACTATTTTTTCCTTTTCTCACATTTTCCTGTTGCGTTACTATCTCCAGATTTTCCAATCGATTATCAGTTTGTATATTATTGATGTGATTAATAACAAGACCATTGGGTATAGATCCATTGAACACCTCATAAACAAACCTATGACCAAGATAACGAACTTGATTTGTTCATGTTCCTCTAACAGTTACCCTGATATATCCCATATTGCTAATATTACTAAGAACTTTTTTAGTTTTTCTATTTCTAATAATACCGCGATCGTTAGCCTCGTATAAATCAAATACTGGGTGCGGCTGAAACTCATCTTGTAAGGATAAATTTTCAATATTATCATCAGTGACTTTACCATTATAATGATATACACGCTGTCCCTCTGGAATATCATCGCAGAACAACGTGTAAATAAAATCTTTTCTAAATATTGCAATCCTCTCGGCATTATCTCCCTTTACACTAATATTATAACCCGCTGACGTTAATTTGCCAACAGGTATTCTAGTTTTAATGTTAATAACCGAACCAATTACATTTCCAGCGTATAAGTTATACTTTGGGTGAATTTGATAAATCTCTTGCTCACGTGCGCTTGTCAGATTTACTGTCATTATATTATAGGTAATATTTTTTATCTTCAATTAATTTTTAGCGCATGCGCAGTGTGAAAAAATTATCAATTAGATATTACATTATAGTATAATAATGTTAAAATTGCGTGATATAGCTAAGAGAAGCTTTATGGGAGAACCTAATAAAATAGCGACTGCTTTTGCAGGTTTTGATAATAGTTATCAGTTTGATAATCAAATTGTTTTAGTAAATTTTAATGCAACTAATCTTTACCACCTATTACAGACAATTGTAAAACGTGAGCTCGAAAAACACAAAAGTATCAGATTATTTGTGCAATATCATGTTATATTTTCAAAGTTAGTTATAATGGAAGAATTAACTAACAAGGAAATTGCAGAACCTTATATTAACGCAAAATCGAGACGTGTTTTGCTTGGGACTGATCTGTTATCACTATCTGATGAAATACACCAAGAAATTGGAAAAAAAATAGAGGAATTTAGTCAATTAGGTTCGGGTTGGAAGTTTGAAATGATTAAAGGAATATTGTTTCACACGATGAAATATAATGTATTACGAGGTAGTTCATACGTCGACCTGCCACCAAAAATAAAAAGTAAAAGATGTTGTATAAACATCAAAAACGTAGATAACAAATGTTTCCAATGGGCTGTTCTTTCCGCACTATTCCCAGCAGAAAAAAACGCTACTCGTGTTGAAAGGTATATCAGTCATGTGTCTAGATTAAATTTTAAAGATATTAACTTTCCAGTGGCAGAAAATCAAATACCAAAATTTGAAAAGCAGAATAATGTTTCAATTAACGTTTTCGGACTAGATGAAAAGGAGGACGTATATCCGAGATATATTTCAGAAAAAGCTTCACAATCAACTATAAATTTACTGTACTACAAAAATCATTATGTTTGGATTAAAAACTTTAACGGACTAGTTGGTAGACAGTACAATAAGGATAAGAACAAAAAGTTCTTTTGTTACCGCTGCTTGCATGGCTGTACAAGCAATGAAACATTACAAAAGCATTTGCAGTACTGTAGTGATGTGCAAAGAATAACAATGCCATCTAAAAAAGATAGTGTGTTACAGTTTGTCCATCATAATCACAAACTAAAAATTCCTTTCGTCATATACGCTGATTTCGAATGCCTACTTCAACCTGTACTTGGCGTAGAAAATGATCCTAACCAATCGAGTACAAGAAAAATTCAAAATCATGTTCCATGTGGAGTAGCGTACAAGGTAGTTTGTTGCGCTGATTCGAGATTATCTAAACCAATCCAACTCTATCGAGGTAAAAATCCAGCTGTTTGGCTTCTCAAGCAGTTGATTAATGAAGTTGATAATATTACTTATCGTTTGAAAAGAGTAACTCCAATGTTAAAATTAACACCTCAACAAGAATCTGATCACGAGCAAGCGAAAATTTGTTATATTTGTGAAAAAGCTTTTGATGATAACAAAAAAGTACGTGACCATTGCCATTTGACCGGACAGTATCGTGGAGCGGCTCATGACCAGTGTAATTTAAAATTTCACGCTCCAGATTTTATTCCAGTTATTCTTCACAATTTTCGAGGATATGATAGTCACATCATCGTAGAAGCTTTTGGTGATCCTGAGATAAAAGCTCATCTAAAACTCAATAATGTCATCAAATGCATTCCAAATAATTTTGAAAAGTATATGTCAGTTACGCTAGGTAAATTACGTTTTATTGACAGCCTGCAGTTTATGGCAGCCTCGTTAGATGAGTTAGTAAAAGGTTGTAGTAAATTTGATAACCTAAGAGACTGTTTTGGAGATAAATTTAATCTACTAGCTAAAAAAGGAGTTTTTCCATACGAATACCTCGACGATTGGAGTAAATTTGATGAAATATCTTTACCTGACAAAGACAAATTTTACTCACAACTTAAAAATGAAAATATAACTGATGACGAGTACAGGTATGCACAAGATATCTGGAAAGAGTTTGATTGTGAGACTTTTGGTGATTATCATGATTTATACCTGAAAACTGACGTGTTATTATTAGCAGATGTTTTTGAAAGTTTTCGTGAAGTGAGTTATAATAATTATGGACTAGATCCTTGCTGGTATTATTCTGCCCCTGGGTTGTCATGGGATGCTTTGCTAAAGTTTAGTAAGGTAAGGTTAGAATTACTGACAGATGTGGATATGTTCAATTTTATTGAAAAAGGTATCCGAGGCGGTATTAGCGTGATAACAAAAAAATATGCTGAAGCAAACAACAAATACCTGAAACAGTATAATCCTGACCTTCCTTCGAAGTATATAATTTATCTAGATTGTAATAATCTTTACGGTGGTTCGATGGCAGAACCAATGCCTTTTAGCGGATTTCATTGGATCACGGTTGATCGATTTCTATCAGAGACAGAAAAAAAGATACCTGACGATGTTTCCTATTTCGTTGAAGTTGATCTTGATTATCCAAATTCGCTACACAAATTACATAACGATTACCCTTTCTGTGCGGAATCGATGGTTATAGATTATAGTTTGTTATCAAAAGAACAACAAGCGTTAGCATCACCAAGGCAACATTCCATGGTCAAGAAACTAGTACCAAATTTACTTGATAAGAAAAATTATGTTTTGCATTACAAAGTTTTAAAACAAGCAGTCGATGCTGGTCTTGTGTTGAGAAAAGTTCATCGTGTACTAAAATTTAATCAGTCGCCGTGGATGAGAGGTTATATTAACTCCAACACTTCAAGAAGAGCTGCAGCGAAAACAGAGTTTGAGAAAAACTTCTTTAAACTGATGAACAATTCCGTTTTTGGTAAGACGATGGAGAATATTAGGAAACGTGTAAATATTGAAATAGTTAATGATGTCAATCGCAGAAACAAACTTGTGTCAGACGATGATTTTGTGAGCATGAAAATATTTAATGAAAATCTTGTTGCGATACAAAGAAGAAAAACAAATCTAAAACTAAACAAGCCGATCTATGTTGGAGCTGCAGTGTTAGATTTATCAAAGTGGATGATGTACGATTTTCATTACACTTTTGTTAAAAATCAGTGGCCGGCTAGTAGATTATTGTTTACTGATACTGATTCACTCGTGTATGAAATTGAATGTGAGGACATCTATCAGGACATGTACAATAATCGACATCTGTTTGATCTTTCCGATTATCCACGTGACAGTAAATTTCATGACGACACAAATAAAAAGGTTATTGGTAAGTTTAAAGATGAAATGAACTCGAGCGCTATCAAATACTTTATCGGATTACGTAGTAAAATGTATGCCGTATTGTTAGATAATAATAAAATAACGAAAAAAGCCAAAGGTCTGCCTCGTAATTTTGTTAAAAAGTTTATGAAATTTGATGACTACAGGTATGCGCTTGATGGTGGTGTTAGTTTTATGAGAGCTATGGCAATTCGAACTAATCATCATAAACTCGAAACAGATGTCATTATCAAACGTGGATTGTATAATTTTGATGACAAACGCTATTGTGAAAATGGGGTAGATACATTTGCCCTTGGGTATTGTTATGATGATAGATCTATACTCGACATTATCTTTTCCAACTGAAATTTTATCTAAACTTATAAAATAATGTTTGAAAATTTGACAATGACAAATAGCTACAATAGTAACATCAAATATCTAATGATGGACGGTAAACAATTGACAGTTGAATTTAATAATGAAACATCAGGTATATGTTTTAATGGAACATGTGACAAGTTAAAACTTTCGCTCATCAGATCTGATAACAGCATGTATTTCAATTATCTCGAACAATTGTATCAAAAGTTGCTAGCGGAATTTAAAAACTTTCACAGCCCCATTAGCCAACAAAACTATACTAAACTCACAATTGATCTCGATCGGTCAAAGGTATATTTTATCAACAAAAAATATCCTCTGAACAAACCAGAAATGAAAGATCTGTTTGAGTCCCGTCGCTGTGTGAGTGGTAAAGTAAAATTTAGTATCTATAGTCGTGATAGTGAAATATTTTTAATATCAACAGTTGAAACATTAATCATTGGTAACGAGATATAAAATAATATCATTTTCATTCTAATGCTAGTTTAATTTCCACCTTGTTAACTGAAACATTCTAATGCACAGTTTAATTTTCATCCTGTTATCTTGTGGTAAAACTCGTTTGCCGTCTTTAGAATAATTGTATTCCACACATGCGCTGTTCTAACAAATTAGTCACCTCTGTGTAAAGAGCTTATCGCATTCCAACACCTGTTGTTTTGTTTGGTTACAAAATACCTGTTTACAGGTAGTAGTAGGGGGAAAAAAAGAGGTGGGGGAGGGTGAGTCAAAACCCTGTTTTATTTTGGAAATAAAAGGGGGTGGGGTGGGGGATAATTTAGGACTATAATTTATACTTGTTTGGAGGGTAAAAAAACAAAGTGAGTTGAAAACCTGGTTTTCCTCTAGGGTGAGTTGAAAACCTGGTTTATTTTGGAAGAAAAGGGGGTGGGGTGGGGGATAATTTATACTTGTTTGGAGGGTAAAAAAACAAAGTGAGTTGAAAACCTGGTTTCCTAATACTACTCTCGCATGCCTGCAAAAGAAAGTCCGCTCCTATTTTGATACAAGATTGTATCCAATGCTCGAAGAACACGTCATTGACCCGGTCAACAACAGCAATATTAAAAGCACATGGGCAAACAATAACTCCGAGAATGCAAAATATCATCCTAAATTCCGCCTCAAAATGGAAGCAAGCTGAATGTCCAAAGTTGGTTAAAGTGTTTCAGCAATTAGAAACCCTTGAGCAGGAAGAGAGAAACATGAGTAATTATCGCATCAGTGAAAGATGTTTGCACCACCTTGTCGACATTGATCACTGGGCCAGAATGACAGAAGAACAACGGGATAAAAACTAATGATTTTTCAAAGGCTCCGGTAAAGGCCATCCAAATATGAATTACTTAATAGATGGCAGAAGAACTGCAACCAGAACTCCTTCTGCAGGTCTGAAGCCGAAACATATTCGACGAAAGCAGGCAGAAAGGTGCAGAACATCATCAAATAAGCCAAGTGCGAAACTCAATATATATATATATATATATATATATATATATATATATATATATATATATATATATATATATATATATGTATATATCCACACCAGTTGCCATCTGTCATCACATGATACTCATATGAAGTTTAGCTAATATTCGGACAAAATATCAACAAAAATGGTGCTTGGATGCTCATGAAAGACAGTACAATTATAAATCATTAATAACAACAATCGAAGAAAAATGAACGTAAAACCAAAGCAAGACTAAAAATAAATCGAGAGCCAATATGTGACATAAATACTCATGTCTAAATTTAAAATATGCATGCCCCTTTTAAAGAAATGTACAAAATAAAAATTTTTGAAGCACGTTTTGCACCAAGTATAACTGAAATCTAAATGAAAATTATGCTGATCCACCCATGAACTTGAAAACGTTTTCTTTACCATTGCTTCTTCTCAATGGCAATATCTCACTGCGGTTTTAATATCAAGAACTGGGGCCCCAAGTGTCCGAGTGGTCTAAAGGGTTGTCCGTTATGGATCACTGCCATCTCACCTCTGTCTGCGTGGGTTCGAGTCTAGGATTCGACGAAGGTGGATATGTGAGAAAGCTTGCCAGTAGCTTCTCGTGGGTCGGTGGTTCTTTGTGGATTTCCCGGTTTCTTCCTCCACCATTAATACTGGCCGCCATGAATAGCCTATCGTGTGCTGAAAAATAGCGTTAAGCACAAGAATAACAGTAATAATAACTTCAAGAACTGTTATGATACGTAACTGTCTTTAAATCTACACATTGACAATCGTACTTTCAATATGGCCACTATAGCAGCCATCTTTAGAAGTTTTACAGCTGCTTCTGCTGAAGGGATGGTGATGTTAACATGGTGTTTCACCAAAAGACTTATAATAATATTTAGTTTATACCTAAAATCTTAAGCATATTTTACTATAATGATAGCTCATCGACAAACAGATTCGTTTTCAATTTTCCATTTAAAGAAAAATTCCTTTTTTTTCGAGGATACATACTGCTAGAGCTTTAGATTCACTTTAAGAAGATATTTTAATATGGTGGGAATATATGACATATCTACACTTTCTAAAATAAACTAATTGGGCATTCTAGGAAGTTATTTGTCATGTCCTATGTAACCTTGGCAATAAATGAATATTCTTAATCCATGATATGTTATATAATTGATATTTAGACACAACGTTCATATGGGAGATCACTAAGTCTTGGCATACTTGTATATCATCATTTGAAGATGTGTTTATGCTTCATTGAAATAAGAGGGGTCGTCATGTTCAAGGGTTCTGCATGAATAATTTAAGTTTTCCATATTCTTCACGGGCCGCCTATGCTTTGTTGACAATTTAAGTTTTCCATATCATTCGTCACTGACCTTCCATGCTTTGTTGACATAAATAAGTTTTCCATATTCTTCACGGGCCGTCTATACTTTCTAGACATGATTTAAGACTTCCATATCATTCTTCACGGACCGTCCATGCTTTCTTGACATAATTTAAGATTTCCATATCATTCTTTACGAGCAGTCTATGCTTTGTTGACATAATTTAAGTTTTCCATAATCTTTGCGGTTCGTCAATGCTTTCTTGACATGATTAAGTTTTCCATATCATTCTTCACTGACCGTCCATCATCCATGCTTTCTTGACATGATTTAAGTTTTCCATATTCTTCACGGGCCGTCTATGCTTTGTTGACATGATCAAGTTTTCCATATCACTCTTCACGGGCCGTCCATGCTTTCTTGACATGATTAAGTTTTCAATATCATTCCGCACGGGCCATCTATGCTTTGTTGACATACATTTTTATATTTGCGCAGAAACGTACGTACCATCATACCGGTGTAAGTATAGTGTTTTCGAAGCATGCCTCACTATCGTTTGTCAAGGCTGAAGTATGCATCATTTATATTCAAACCACTAAAAGATAGCTAGGGTTCCTTTTATTATTCATCTAACATCATGTTTGTGTTTAACAAAAAGTTTAAACATTCGTCTCCCATAAGACCTTAAGTGACTGATATATTCTCTCTTGAGAGAACAAAAACGCACGAAACATCTTACATCGAAAATCGAAAATAGAAAAAAAACACAAATAGTCCGTACCGTTTTAAGTAAAAGTAAAGCTAATGAACTATACTATTGTTTATCCCAAATTCAAGCCAAAACAAACCAATCAATAACTAATCTAAGAAGCTAAAGATAATAAAGACAAAGAACAAATGAGCAAAACAATCACTAAATTTTTTCACAAACGTTCAACAGAGAAAGAAAAAACCCACACATTCTATGTCATATCATATGGCATAGTTCATGTAACTGCGCAGTCAATGTGATCTTAAAGTCAAATACGCTTTAAGTACATTTTAAAAACTATAATATAGATTTTAAAAACATTTCGTTAGAAATCTTGTTATCTTTGTTACAATAGTCTTGTAAAATAATATTCGTCATAACTTCCTTTCGGCAGCTTTGTTTCACTCCTTCACTAACTTCACAGTTATTTATAAACGTTTCAAAATGTGTGGTGTCTGTACCATTGTTTCTTGAGTATTTTTTTCAGCCTGTATGATGTCTCCATTTGTTATACCCGCAGATTTATAGACGGCATAAAATTAGCATGTATTCATATCAATAACGTTTTTTTTTGTTGCAAACAACTATGCAAATCTCATTTAATGAGTTCGTTGAAGACCTAGTTTGTTTTCCATTGAATGGTGCTTCTTATTGTATAACGTCATTGGCAGAATTTATATACCATGTTTCCTTTACAATTCTGGGAGACGCTGACAGGGAGTATGTGCGCCATCACTTTCGCTTATGCTCGGAAGATTGCTCTCAGAACCTCCTAAAATAGGACTTTTCTTTTGGTTTGGGTATTTCATATACCGGTTTAGTGTCGTCTGTTGCTTTTCGTTTTTCTGTAATAATAACAAATACAAAGTCAAATTAATGCCATATAAACTTTTAACAGGAAAATGAGTACTTTTAAAAAAAACTGTTGGAAGACAGATGCTGGATATGAATCGATTTATTGCAACTATTGGCTGGCACAACGTTATTTGTAAAAATCGCAGAATTTGCAGGTTAATATGCGGTATGGACTTCTTGATGTCACCGTTTTTACTTGTTGTTTTTTATTTGCTGGTTTGCTTTTGCTATTTTCTTTTGTTATTTTTATACAGGCCACAACTTTTATCCTTATTACTCGATGTTTGCGAATTTCACCGTTACACGCGATTTCATGCGCATACACACATGGATTATAAAAATAACTTCTACTCAGTAATGAATATACCAGTTAAGACTAATAGTGGTTGCCGCTGATGCTTTATATTAGGTAAAAACAAAGCAGATAGCTTGTACACTTGAGTCAGGAAGCGTCAGAAACCTCTATTATGGTACTACTTAGCAAAAAGTTTTAAATTTGGCTTATATTACAGATTTGCAACGATACCACACAGTAAACGTATAGTTTTTAGTTTGAAAGTTATAAACCTATTTAGTCGTGATATTATCTAACCGAATGATTGGATAATAAAATAAAAATTTACAATAAGATCAAATCATTGTTTGTTTGATTTGTGAGGGATTTATAATTCTTCATTTTAACTCTAATTTTTCTGCAATCTGGCAGTTTTTAGTTATGTCTAGCACTGGGGCATCATGCCGAAGAAAAGTAGCATTATGTCCCATCCATTTACATTTAGGTCAAAACACTAATCTCAATGCCGAGAGTCTAGCGCTGCGGCTATTAGTACCACTTTTAAAGCTTTTGGTATGACTCTGTCGGGTTCAAAACCGCAAACTCCTGTATACGAGCCGGTTGCCCAAAGCACTTGGAGTGTTTGCTGTGTCATTTGAATGCATTCTACATATTTATCACAGAGGCCCAGATGAAGTTTTAGCGCTTATGAATACATATCCAAAAAATGTAGACCAATTATCTAACATAGGAATTATCTTAGAACAGGCAAGAATTGAGCTTGGTGAAATAGTTGAGAAAATAAATCGAAAGGTCATTGTTTGATATTGTGCTATAAAGGCTGTGAAGTCTAGTACTGATAACGATACTGACGGTACATCACGTGAATTTAGCTTGTGTAACAAGGAACCAGAAGGCAGATGTTTAGCCAAATACTGAGTAACGAACATGTTATATATATGCAATGTAGATATTTCATCGATGGTGAACGGAGAACAAGTTGTGATAGGATAAGAATAACTGTATTAACAATTCATTTTTAAATGTATTACGTCGTTTGCGGTTAATGACCGTACAATCAAATACTACCTACTTCAAGCAGTTTTAGACCCTTTATATTTAATGAGTTACACTATGCCAGAGGTTCGTACATCATAAATCCAAAACATGCATGATGAAAAAGCACGGATTGTTTGTCTATTGAAGAGATATAATTCAAGAAGTTTAAAACAATAGGCAATAATATGCGTAAAGGACAAACTCTTACCTATGTTGCAATTATTACAAATCACATTTACCTGTGTTGCGTCTTCACATAGGTGTTCTATCAACTACTAAATATGGCATATGAGTTAAATTACGAGTTCAGCGTTTCCGATTATGTGGATCTGTTCATGAGAATTATTGTGCACGCCGATAAAAATGTTACTAAAGATTTTAGTTGCAATGATGTTTGCCCGCGTTAACATAGTCGAGAAAAAGCCATGTAACAACATCGAAAAAAGTTC
>JAEAOA010000184.1:0-32197 GCA_016746295.1 Potamilus streckersoni
ATTTGAGGCTTTAATCGATTTTGTCGCAAATATATTGTTGTAGGGTTCACCCTCTCTGCTGCTAATTTAATAATGAAACATCAGGTATATGTTTTAATGGAACACGTGACAAGTTAAAACTTTCGCTCATCAGATCTGATAACAGCGAGTATTTCAATTATCTCGAACAATTGTATCAAAAGTTGCTAGCGGAATTTAAAAACTTTCACAGCCCCATTAGCCAACAAAACTATACTAAACTCACAATTGATCTCGATCGGTGAAAGGTATATTTTATCGACAAAAAATATCCTCTGAACAAACCAGAAATAAAAGATTTGTTTTAATCCCGTCGCTGCGTGAGCGGTAAAGTAAAATTTAGTATCTATAGTCGTGATAGTGAAGTATTTTTAATATCAACAGTTGAAACATTAATCATTGGTAATGAGATATAAAATAATATCATTTTCATTATAATGCTAGTTTAATTTCCACCTTGTTAACTGAAACGTTCTAATGCACAGTTTAATTTTCATCCTGTTATCTGATAAAAAATTTGTGGTAAAATCTATTTGCTGTCTTTAGAATAATCATATTCCACACATACGCTGTTCTAACAAATTCATCACTTCTGTTGACAGAGCTTATGGCATTCCAACACCTGTTGTTTTGTCTGGTTACAAAATATCTGTCTACATAGTAGTAGAGGAAAATGAGGGGTTTGGCGGGGTTGGGGGAGGAGGTGTGGGAGGGGTGGTGGGCCAAAACCCTCATTTTCCTCTACTACTTTGGATGGCATTAAAGAAAGCAACTGCTCTCGGAATAATGACTTTCAAAAAGGACAATCCAAGGGGAAAGGTCTAAGACTGCCATGAACTCCTCATTCGTTGTACAGTCAATATATATGAGACTTAACGGGACACTTCGCTAAACATACTTCCCATGTTCAATTTTGATTTACTTGATGCTGCTAAAAGATTAAACGTCAAATACTTTAGATGTGTATTAATGCGTGATTAATTACCAGAGAAACCATATTCCAGAAAAATGGTATCATTAATCTCGATGGAATTTCTGGTCCATCTACTAAGTATGATACGTAAGCGATTGAACCACGCGAAGTTGTTTATTTTGATTTATATGAACTGGCACTAGCAAAATAACTTTTAAATATGTCAGTACGCTATTCATGTAACGATGTATACAAATTTTCGTAATAACACAAAAAGAATCATAAATGAATGTTTTGAAAGTCCAGCAATCATTGGCATTATGTGCTCTGAATTCAAAAGGATTACCTGCATTATGGAACTACTCAAATAAATCCATTAAATATCTGTCTAAGGATGTAGGCCTGTACAGGTTATCAGTGATCGGTACTAAAACACTTACGATATCTACCACAATTTCACGGCGTTTTCCAGTAAACGCATCTTCTGGATCCATTGTAGTGACATTGGAACAAACCGTCATGGAAACATTAGTGCTCTGACCCGAAAAATAATTGTCTATGCACTGTTGTACTATCAGCGCCTTAAATTTGTTGCCAGTATACCACCTGATTAAAATTGAGCAATATACATAATGAATCAATCGATTGACGTTCAACGGTTTACATAAGAGCAAATGTATTGATATCATGTATGTATGTATGTATGTATGTATGTATGTATGTATGTATGTATGTATGTATGTATGTATATATGTATGTATATATATATGTATATATATATATATATATATATATATATATATATATATATATATATATATATATATATATCACAAGAAATGAATCCATGATCGCTATCAATGTTTACAAAGGAACGACATTATCAGCCGCCAAATAAATATCAACACGTAACTAGAACGTCCATATATATATATATATATATATATATATATATATATATATATATATATATATATATATATATATATATATATATATATATATATATATATAATCACTCGTCGATCCCAACTGTGTTAATGGCCTGAAACAAAACCTCCATGATAGGTTCCGCCACTTCCTCATCTGTTTGATTATGTTTCCGACAAGAAAATATTTTGTAGCCTTCGAGAGTATCAAAAAGAATATCCATAAAGATGGAAGGAGGAGATTGGTGTCATTGTCTAGTGGATACCTACTGCGTCTGACGGCACAAGGCTTCCTAAATTATTAGTCCACATAGATTTGATATGGATAACATGCCGATCTTCAACAAAAGGGATTTTGGATCATTTTACGATGAAAGTAAGCGTTGAATATCAACAACGATGCATTGATCTGCGAAGTTTATTTTCCAGTATATAGCAATATTGCAACAAGGATGCAAAACATATTATTATTACAATGATACAACATCTAAACCAAGTTTCAGCAAACATGAATGGTATTAAAAAATATCGTTGAAATATTGATTGTCCATGTTGATGGTTTCTTTGAATTTAACTAACCCACTCACCCACAAGACAACATTTAAGAAGTATTTTTCAAACGCTATAAAATAACGGAAGTAAGATTACCAAAATTCATAATACCAGGATTTAGCGACGACGAGTTGACAAAAGCAGTCAACTATGCCATCGATGAATACTTTCTTGCAATAGCAAAATCATGGACAAAGATTGACGCATCAGCCAACAGACTCAGGTACAATAATTTTCCAAACGGTGGAGGCCGGCAAGTATCACCTGGTGTTCTTCCAAATACATCATCAATAGCGGTTAATCTTGTAAATAGTACAATCGATGGCAGCTATTAAGTAGATCTTGTAAACTCCAGTCTGGCCATGCAGGGATACATTTGATACACATTCACTCCTCAAGCCCACCTTAAATTTGTATTATGCTATAACCTGTTAATCTGGTTTATCGACGATGCCAAAATTTCAGTTGTCACGGATGCATTTCAAATTTACTGACCAGTATGAATACCTTCTTAAGTTGCGAAATGTATCTTTGAATACAGGTTTGTATGTACACTGATAGAGCGTGATCGTAAAATCTCCACGCTCATAGATCGTCATCGTAGATCTCAGAGTATGTAAACTGAGAGCGTCATCCTGACAAATTTTTACGACAAAATCGTAGATCTCAAAATCAGGATTATATAAAATGAAAATAAAATTGTTGGTGTTATGTCAAATATGAAAACTAATTATTTGTATGGTATTATATAATGTACCAACACGCAAGTTTTTTTATATACAACAAAGATGAACTCGAAGGTGGCGTCAGAACAATCTTAACACTTTCCCTCACAGAACAATTCAGTATTGATATTTTATCGATGAACACGGCGATGAAAACATTTTGTTCACGCTGAAACAGTTAAATGAGCTCATGACGAAATAAAAAATTGTTGCGTTGAAATAGACCAGTGATGTCGAACGTCTACTCAGCAATTGCTTTACCGTTTCCTCAGTTGCTAATCACTTTGCTCGGGAGAAAAATTCGTGAAAGTCAACATGGCTTGGATTTCTCGAAGATCTACAACGCAGTTGTCTCATACGGATATTACGGATTGTGGTATACTAAATACTATTCTGGAGATGTTACTTCAGTTGATGTGGCAACATCTTACCACGTAAGTTTTCTTGGAATGGGAGAACGTACACATGAGATGTAAAAAATAGACCTTTGTCAGATTTCGATTTAACCGGATTTGCATGTGTTTGAGTCATCTGAGTTTGCATCGGAAAACTTTTATCCGATTGTGTATCTCTGGTTGTATATGCGACTTCGATCTTAATACTGAATTTAGCAAAACAAGGAAACAATAACAGAATAATCGCTGCGCTTGCTGTAACACAGTAATTTTATGGCAGTATTCTCATAATAACGCAAGACAATTTATAGTGAATAGAATTAATAGTATTCTCAGCCATATACGTGAAAATGTAATGCTGACATGCCTTGAGTGTAATCTACGCCAAGAAACAAGTGTCCTGCTTTCACAAAAGAAACGGCTGTGGTATTTGTCTTTCTTCACGAATTAATTGTAATGTTTACGTACAAATCCAAGTTGAGAAATCAGTTGAATATAGGTTGTATATTGCAGGTTTGGACGTAGATCTTACCACGCTGGAAATTATATGTGTGGTTACACTTCAGACAGAATCAGTTGCTTGCTCTTTGTGTACCCCCTTCAAGTTCACCAAGGTATATATCTGACTGTCACATTACCTAGTACTGATTTTGTTGAGAACGATTCATGTCGTTGTATTTATATGTATTTTGGTGATCTAATTTATAGGTTTCATAGAAATTACACAAATAATTTCATTATTTAACGCAGTCATCACACTTGGTAGTCTTGCACCCCATTTGTACTGAATTTGCATAGGTGGTGGTAGATAAATTTGAAATATTGCCTGTTGTGCTATCCGATTTGCAGCAACAGAAAGTGCAACACCTGCCGCATCAGCAAATTTACTAATCGTTGCTCTATCCCTCCAATATCCTTTTCATGCTATAATAAATCGATTCCATTATTATAATAATAATTGGTTGAATAATTACCTGCCCTATCACTGGTTTACATTTCATTGCAGATTTTACCAGCCAGTTAGCTAATGATTATCTGAGAGGTTTTATTAATTTTTTACATCATGAACATGACACGATTTTCTCACGGTCTTGTTGATCTTTCTCGTCAAGTCGGTTAAAATGCTACATTAATTATCCTATAATATTCATTTGAAGCAACTATATTTTCAACCCTGACATTCGTCAAGTGAAAGATATATTTATATTTTTGTACCACATTTCACACACTTGCCTGTAAATGTCTGCTTTTAATTCCTCCTCGTTTTTTTGTTAATCCACTTGTGCGGTGGGAAGCTGCTGGACAAACAATCAAATCCAGCTAATATTTTCTTGAGACAGGCACAAAAACACGGACGTGGATTATGTTACTCAGCGATATTCACAAATACTAAAGTGATCAAAGACAATTGTAATCTTTAGGTTGTATGTAAAGGAGTCAATACACATACTCTGCGAAACATTGATCGGACTTGGTTTTCAGGGGACATGAATATGATTAAATTTAGAAACTTCTCGCGTGCGCAAGCGGTTTCTCATGGATTTATTGCGATAAATTTATACGTTCTTCCGTCGCGATATCATGTGGGTCTCGATAAAATTTTTGGTTGAGAGAGCAATTACTTTTTTTACATCCGTGACTCTGTCAGTCACACGGAGGGTGGAAGGCATCCAAGATAAATATATTTGACGCCAAAAAATAATCCGATTACAAGTGGCGATGAAGCTTGTATTTTTTCACCATCTTTAGGAAGCTTATTTTTACAAATAAAATCCTCAATTCACCCCCCCTTGATTTAGCGTTATTGGCGCTTGAAATTTAGGTATGTTCATCCTCCCTACTGCTAATAATAACCTCTTATCAAGTAAAAATATTTGACAATACTTGCATCACTTGTAAAGCGCTCTGGAAATTAGAGTAATTTTAGTGCATAGGATATGGGACCATGCAAGAAATATTATCTTTCGAAAATTTAGCAAGGGTATATTCTTAAGCTTCCAGAAAACTGGAGTAAAATGACACCCTCCGAGATACGCTACGTCAGCTGACCATAGCTGATCTGGGCAGGCTTTGAACCCTCGACCTTTGACTTATGAACCCTTTGAACTAGGTGTTAAGCTATCGCGGGTCCAGGAATAAGAAGATCCGTGCAAATCTGAAATGTGTTTTGGCTTTTTACTGGTAGAATCTGTATTAATAGAAGGAATTCATATTCATCTAACAGCTCTCTTTCTCTCTCTGTCTCTCTCTCTCTATCTGTCTGTCTGTCTCTCTCTCTCTATTTCAAAGCTCTGGCTGGAGCAGTTGTAAATGTATCAGTGATAACTTGTATAATTTAGATTAGTTATGTTATTGATTATGTAAGATAAATGATACCACCTGACACTTTACCTATTTATTACCTTAAAAGCTTTAAGACTTTTCCCGACATGTATTTTCTTCAATCAGGAAGAATTAAACTTACAATGATCTGCTGGTTATCTGCCCTATGGAATGTTCTCATATACATATGAAAAGTAAAAATATAATTTTTGGACACATCTTGGAAAGTAGATTTAAAAGTAAATGGAAAACCAATTTTCCGAAGAAGTAAACTATTGACAACAATGGCTAATATACGACTTTGAAAATTAGTGATTATCTATATAACCTTGAAATACACGCGCTATATTTGATGCATGAATATGCGGCCTTGTATTTTAAAGTCAAAAACCCGTGTTCTTATCAGACCCCTTTGGACGGAGCACATGACGGTAATGTAGAAAATGGATATGTTATAAACCTATGGTCAGAAATAAATTTTGATGACTTTAACTGACTTATATATGTCTTGAAAGTCTACAGAAATAAGTTTGCTATCAATAATATTTCTTAAATTATTTTTATACACCCGTCTATTCTAATTAGAATGAAAGATAAAACGAACAGCAGGTGACAAGTCTCACTGACTGAATGGAACACAGAATTTGACCATTTTAATGAGAATGAATTGAACATGCGTATCTCGTTCCTCGTATAATTTAACCCAAACATTTACAACCAAGCTTGCCATTCTGTGAAACCTAGTCTCATCTTCTAAGGGAATATCCGAAACACATGATCATTCCTGACCAGCTTTATATAGAAGATAAAGGGTGCGTGTAATCGTCTACCGAATGTATGAATGAGAATGGATGTAATCATCTATCCAATTTATACGTTTGAATAAGAGTAGGTGTAATTATTCTTCCAATTTTTATGTATGAAAGCGAGAGTGGGTGTTATTGTCAGGTTAGTATGTTTGAATGTGAGAAAAGAGTGATTATATTCATATGTTGAATTTTAAAAACAGAGAGAGAGAGAGAGAGAGAGAGAGAGATTAATCGTTAGTTGAATGTAAGAACACTTTACCTATTTAGTTGAATGTAAGAACACTTTACCTATTTATTATCTTAAAAGCTTTAAGACTTTGCTCGACATATATTTTCTTCAATCAGGAAGAATTAAACTTACAATGATCTGCTGGTTATAATATACTGTAAATTATCTGTTTAGTTTGTATGTATAAAAGCAAGAGTGTATGTAATCATCTGTCAAATTTGTCTGTAAGAAAATGAGTGTGTGTAATTATTTGTCAAGTTTTTGTTTATATGAAAGCAAGAGTGTATGTAATCATTTCCAAATTTGTTTGTATAAAAAAGTATTTTTGCAGAAATATAAGATTAAATAAATGAACAAAATCTTATTATATCATTATTTATGCTACAGCTGCAATTATATAGTTACAATTGTAACTTTCATAACGAATCAATATCTTTGTTTCATTTTAATGTGGAAATCATAATTCACATAATATCATAATATACATAAGAAACTGTTTATATATAGTGCATGGGAAAATTGTAACGCAAATTGTTATATATACAAAAACGGATTTTCAAATAAAAAGTAGTTTAACTAATTCTGATCGTGTACAAAATGTAGTTCTACAATTGTTCATGTTGTTCACAATGACATATGCAAATTGATAAGTTGATTGTTTTCTTTTTTAATTTCTATTTTAGTCACATTTATTAATTAATATAAGACACATTCATGATTTAAACATGAAGTATAGTTTTAATGAAGAAAGTAGTTCACTGCAAACATGGTTAGCTTCTTATACATGAATTTGAACTGTCAGGCATTCAAGTACTATTTATGGAAAATAACATGGAATAGAAATTAAAAGAAATGACGAACCAACAAGAGGTAGTGATGTTTTGAGATTAAATATGCATTCTTAATATTGCTTTGGGTCAGATCGATTCAAAACCTTGAAGGAACAATGTGTATGTTCTGATTTGTTGCTAGATTGATTATTCTGCGTCTGATTTTTGGATTCAATAATTGATTTTCCTGGACATTCAACAATTTGACTTTCTTATAAATAATTCTGAAAGATATTCTTTGAAGTTTATTCTGGAATTATTCGGAAACTAAGATTATGATTCAAATGAAGAATTGTTGATATTTATGCATTGGACTACATCTGACATCATCGCCCTCTATATTCGTACGTCGTCGGGACTTGAACCTGGGTTCTTATAGGACTATTTAGTGATAGCACTTGTGTTTGTATTCTAGAATCACATTTGGATTATATTCACAAAGTGCAAGTCCTATTTGCCAATTTTTCATTGTTGTCTAGAAAAATAAATTGTTTTGTTAAAATATACAAAGCTTGTTGGCTTTCACTTTTTCCTTTGTTACTTATTACGAGCCCTTGTCACGTAACACTGTAGTTGTCAAAAGTATTACTTAGTTCAAGCATTAAGTTTATCATTGTGTTTAAATTACACGCTTAAGATATTGTCTATTAATTTCTAAATAATGTTTAATTTGGTTTGCTTAAAAATCAAAATGCAATTTATTGCAAAATCTTTCAAACATTTATTCCATTCCACAAAAATGCGTTCTAATTTAAATAGATTGTACATAAAGGATAATTTTGGACACTGTGCATTGCGAACATTTTCATTAAAAAATTAATCATTATTTAGCTTGGACTTTCCGTTGTCATGGGCACCAATGTCAATTTAAACGCCATTGCTTATGATGCATATAATGTAGGATAAAACTAATTTTAATTTTAAAACCAATTTGGCGTTACTTTTAGATTTCAAAATTTCAAAGATAACATTATTAAATATAACAATCAGTTTCAATATCAATCAAACCTGGAAGAAATTAATAGAAAAATATTATTGAACTTTATTAATAAGCATAGATTCCAAGGCAAAATATTTTAAAATCAAAACCAAAAACACATAATTGAAAGACAAATAAGAAAATTTGTTTTTGTGCAAATTGAACTTAAGCAACAGAAGTTGTTTAAATTGTACCAATAAAATTGTTAAAGAAACCACTACAAGCAAAAGAAAAAATTATTAAATAAAAATAAAAACTGATCACAAAAATGAAATGGTAAATGATCGGAGAAAAGCTTTTCAAAAATAGTTCAAGATTAAAAAAAAATTCTTTTTAATAAAATACAGTTGCATAGAAATATAAAAACAAAATTCAAAGTATACAATTTCTTTAAAGGAATATTATTCACAAAAGGTTAAGTAAAGTTGAAGAAGCAGTTAAAAAATGTGTAAAATGTAAGCAAAAATGCAACCAAAAAACTTTAAATATTTCATTAAAATTTTAAATTCGAACAGAGTGCACCTTTAGATAATGTAGAAGTTATAATTTAAAAGAAGTTAAAATAATCCTTAAAAATGAAAACAATAAGTCTACAACATATTCTAAAATTATTAAGTTATTTTTATTGTTAGCAAGTTCTATCTCCCCTTTATTTGCAAAACGTGCATTGCATAAGTTCTTTCTATGTGTTTATATTTCCGGCGTATTGATTATTAATTGAGCTATATCCTTTTTGCGAAAACTTATCTTCTTTATTCTTTCCTTTTTATTGGGCAACGCAACCTACGCATATTTTATAGTTTGATATGAGCTTTCCCTCATTCCTTTTAGTAATCTTAGTCTTCGTTAATGTATGTAAAATTGTTTGTGCAGTAATGGGTATCTCTTTTGTTTTATTTTCATATTGTATTTTATATTGTAATTTTAACCAGGTTATATCTCTACTTTAAGAGTTATCATTCCACATTGGATATCTATGCGTTTTCTCTCCTATTATTTTTAATTAGTCTTTTATGGGATATCTCTAGTGTCGTAACCACTTTCACAATCCATACTGGCAACACAGTCCCCTAATGTTGATGTCAATGGTATGGATGTTTTGTCACCACAAATTCCTGTAAGGTCACAGAGTACCATCTAATGTTAAAATCATATCTCTGTTTATTGTCTAATTGGGAACATTCCTGACAAAGATGGCTTAGCTTGCTTGGCGAGTATAGTGACAATTTAGAAGAAAACCCTTTATTTTTTCAATCTTTGAAAACAAAACCTGTTTAAAAACCATTTCTATATCTTTGTTGTTAAATGTGACAGATATTCAATCAAATTATCTGTCTTGTCAGTGAGCGATCTCATCACACCTGCATTGGATATAGCGACCATTTTAGGCTCTTTCAAACTTAGCTTCTTAACTATGTTATAGACGGTAAATTAGATAACAATTAGCTTGTTGGATTCAATCTGTGGTTCACAGCGCAAATTAACTGATTGACGATGCCCATTATGAGGAAAGTTTACTACGTTATCAAACGCAATGCAAATGTTTATGGAGGCACAATCTGGGTATCTTTTTTAACAAATTCATTAAGAGCATACTGGTCCTAGTGTTTGTCAGAGACTTGAAACAAGAATATATTTGATGATTGCTATTTAAAAGTACAAGACACCTTACATAAAATTTTTAACTTTAATATTTGCTTTCGATATATTTTATCAAATGTTCTAATTGCGTTTTTGGAATAATGTCAACCTTCTTGTTTGATACTATATTATAATTGGTATTATTGAAAAAGATTACATTTCTATTACTATATTTGAAACGAGTCAGAATTTATATTTATAAGTTTAATTTTTACACTGTTAGGTTTTTATTTGTGTTTTATGGGGAAGGGTGTATGTTTGGGAGGGATTTCTGGTCATTCATCAGTCAGTCAGATCACCTATTCATAATAGGCACTGTACAGTCAAAACAGGCATTCTTAAGTCAGAATTGGTATTGTTCAGTACGAATAGTTATAACAGGTGCTGGTCAGTCATATAAGGTATTGGTCAGTCAGAGCAGCTACAATAGCTTTTGGTGGGTCATAAAATATGTTTCTCGGTCAGAATAGTTCAGTCAAAATAAACATTATTCAGTCAAAAGGGATAGATGTCAGTCAAAAAAGGATTTGTTACTCTACAAAAGGCAATTATTATGTAGAATAAGTGTTAGTCAAAATTGGACTTAGATACAACTAGTTGTTGTACATTAAGAAGTAAAGGGACAGAATGAACCAAATATTAGTTTCATCGACAGGTATGCAGAGTTCACGTCTTAATATAGTATGGTGCCCAACACCCAAGTTAATTACAACCTCAATGGTGGTCACAGTGGTCAAGAAGCTAATGGGGTCATCATGGAAGATATGACAGCTGGGTAATAATGACTGATGTTGTAGAGTTTGAAGATATCAAGGTTAAGATTTATTTTAATGTAAAAGAGAGAAGTATATTTGTTCATTATTAGATGCCTAGCTGTGTAGTAGGAAAAAAAGGGATAAGAAGAACATCATCTGTAATACTAGTGGTGCGAAGAACTTAAGATTAAGTTTGGTAGAGTATGGGAAGAGGAAAATGTAAAATGAACAGACGATAATGTAGGCCTATTGATTCGCTTTTTGAGAAACTGTAGCTGAGACCTTTAACATTAACACCTCCAATCTTCTAAGGTTGAATGGGTGAAAACGTGAAAATGATAAACTTGCAATGGTACGCTTCCTTCAATGACTGATTCCACGGCTAAACGAATTGCCATGATAAGTAATCCAAGTTCTTTGGAACATACATTCAGGATAGCAAATGCATGAGAAATGTAACAAAACTGTTAATGGAACACGCTCAGTACAAATCTAAATGTATGACAAGATTCAAACCTCAAGCGAAAGACGAGGTTCTGTCAAGCCTCTTTGAGAATGATGCCTCCTCACTTCGATATCGAGAGAGGGGCTACACAATAGCCTTTAATTGAGGGAGTTGTCACGCCTATGCACCAAGAGATATTAGAACAACAGACTATATATATATATATATATAGAAATATTCAGCTATTGCCAGATGATAGGACACATTGAAAGATAATGTTTTGAAATGTACCAATTACGAAATGCAGTCCCCTTTCACAGAGGGAAAAGGGACTTTATTTTGAACCATGACGAATGTCAGTGATTAATAAAGCCATTATTAAGATACAGTAATTACTTCTGTAATAGTCGGGGGCACTAAATGACTATTTAATCACGGGACATTCATTGGTTATAAAGTAAGCTTACATTTTGACATGGGTCATGTGGTGTTGTTAGTGGCTAATACAATTGTGACAATTGCGATGAAACAAACAAGTTTCAAGTGGAATATCTCTGGGGGCTATTGTTGTTGTTGTTTCATGCAACACGTATTGGAAATGATAAGTCATTTAAGGAAATTATCATGTCAAACGTTTCCGAATGACGCAATAAATGTAATGGATGTTTTGGAGACAAATAAATTGTGTGCTTGATGTACGTTAATAAATGATACCACAGCGTAAACTTGACATTAAGACGTGCTGGAAATTGGGATTGATTGAGCAAAGGAAAACTATTTATAGTCAGATTCACTGAAATGCCAGCTAGTTGTATCTTACCTTAGTGTTAATGTGACTATTAAACTACTAAATCCATGTCCGAAGCCGCTTAAATTACAAAAGCATACGGCCGGCTAGGATTATTTAGGGAATATATAAAATACATGGGTACGAATCAATGATGCGAACCTTCAGAACGAAACTGCTGAATATATTAACCTAGCCTCAAACATTGAGTGGAAAACAAACCTTACAGAGGCAGAAGTCACAACTACTTTAATCGTACTTTTGCAAAATCTGAAAAGGATCTAGAAAGAGCATAAGATAACGAGGGTGGCGATTTCAATGCTAACCTCAAGGATTGCGAGGTACACATTAGCAATTACAGGACATTAAGCCAGGATAGCAGCTAGAAAGAGTGCGTGAATAACAAGAGAAAAACTCCATTGAAAACCCATAATGAGTTTCTTGTGTGACAGTAATGATCTCGAGAATGCGAATCTGACTGAAAGTCTGCTTCCATTCCCCCCCCCCATTACGAACTGATAAATGGTGTTTTATTAAACACGTTGTCAAGAGGGTGAAACGAAAGGCCAGCACAAGTAAGAAAATAGCAAAACTGCGCTCACTTTTTGAAGAACTAATGCACTGTTGCCAGGACTATGTAACTGCCTGACATCTTATATTCAGTAAAATATACAATAAAGTGCAGCATAGATTCTACTACCTTGGTATGTTAGAAGACATAGGCTTTAGGGTCAAATCTGCATAGAATATCAGCAAGAAAATCCGGAAGGGCAAGAAAACTAGAGTCATTACTCCCAATACATTAGATGGAACTTTAGACCGTGGTGCTGTGGACAGTTTAGAACCGTTATCACTGAGTGATCTAATGTATATTTAATTCAATCGTTTGTTTGTTAATTGTTTTTAAACATATTTTATTACATGCTAATGTAATGTAACATTGTTTTTTGGGACTTGAACTGAGTTCATTTTTGCTTGACCTGATTGATTTATTTTTATTTTATTTTGTATAAACAACTAATAAATATATAAATTATTCTATACGTGTATTGGCTTAAAGATCATTATTAATAGAAGAAATAAATATGTTTAATTGTGTCTACGTTTTGGAATTTCGTGAGTGTAATCCAGGTTGTGATTTTGATTTTGTAAACATCAAGACCATTCTAGAAGGTTATTATCCATTAGGTAATGTGGTTGCTTTTAAAGAAAATGCTAATTTTGACCTGATGTCAAGTAAAGAACTATATATATATATATATATATATATATATATATATATATATATATATATATATATATATATATATATATATATATATATATATATATATATATATATATAGTCACTGTGAAAACCTGGTTTTAACATCTAGCACTTTTAAGTTGCATACTAAATGGTGTGACTAGTAGCTTTGGGCTGGAATCTTTTTGTTCAAATTTTAATTTATTGAATTTAAGTGATTTTTTTCCACTTTAAATGCAAAATTTGATATGATGCAATTCTTAGAAAAAGACATTCACTGTAATGTATCCTGAAAAATTCAAACCCGAAATTATATTACTATGATTCAACAAAAGACTGTTGGCACATCAACACTCTATAAGCTATATAAAACTCGTTATTACATTCAGTTTCTGGATTTTTTATGGACTTGTACTGAGTTTTATTCAGGACATCAAATTATTAGGACATGTATGTCTGTATTTCTTGGATTATTTTAGGATTTAATTCGCAGTATTGTAAGTTCTTTTTATTTCATTCTCAATTTGTATTCTATGGAAATAAATTATTTGTTAAATTTAAAAAGCTTGTCGTCTTTCACTCTTTTCTGTTACTTATTGTCAGAATATAGACTAGCAACAGTGATCAGAACAACAAATATGTATTTTACAAACCATCTGATGCAGTGTAAATAAGAAATTGCTACAAATAATGCTGATGTAAACACAAACCTGAGATTTGCCGTTGAACAAATTATGTGTCGCCATGAGGACAGCAGACGCCTTCTACCGAGTCGTTTGAAAATATTTTACTAATCGACTATTGAATAAAATATGTGCATTAATAAATACCAAAAAGGTGTACATTACAATTTATCAATATGAAACTAATGATCTCGTGAAACGATTTAAAACCACTTTGACCAATATGCTGTCTAGGTTCGTGTCAAATCACTACAAAGACTGAGACCATTTTTTTCATGTGGTTCATTTACTTATAGAAATGCTGGTCAGGAGTCAACAGAAGAAACAACATTCTTCATGATGTATGCCAGGGGCATTCGTTTACTTATCAACATGGCTTTACCATAGCAGACACCAATATATCTAGAGATAGATGATTACAAAGCAAATGTCTGAACAAAATTAAAAGAATCATTCATTGGAGTCATGCAAAATGTTGAATTAGCTGAAGAAAAATAGAAATTGTCTAAAAGGTCAAATTGCCAAAGAGCTTGAATTCAAAATAGGTAACGAGTATATCACCAGTCGATAAACCAGACCTCTGTGTGCAATTATTGCGCCTGTGGAGTGGTCCGTATAGAACACGAGCAAAAATACCACATGTGATTTAAATATTGAAAGTCGTCACAATAAACAAGGTAAATAAAGTCTGCACGCAAATTAATAGACTTGAATGCCTCCCAACATAATCTGTATTGCTTCAAAATTTAAAATAGGTAAAATCAAAATTTAAAATAGGTAAAATCGATAGACCTGAATGCCTCCCAACAGAATTTGTATTGCTTCAAAATTCAAAATAGGTAGCGAGTATATCACCAGTCAATAAGCCAGGCCTCTGTTTGCAATTATTGCGCCTGAGGAGTGGTCCATATAGAACACGTGCAAAAAAAAAAAACACATGTGATTTATATATTGAAAGTCGTTACAATAAACAGGCTAAACAAAGACTGCACGCAAATCGATAGACCTAAATGCCTCCCAACAGCATCTCTTCTAGAGGCAACACGTGACAATAAAATTCACTGATACTGATAGTTGATGTAATAAAGAAGGGTCAGATGATCCGGAGATCGTGACAATACTTGACACTTTGCATACAAATGTTATAAATGGAGGCCAGAAAAACGGTATTTTTTCGGTACAAAAAAAATGCAAAGGATACAGCCTGTGTAGACCCAGAGAAGGTTCCGTCTTATTTCATCCAGGCATTTGAGGAAGAATACAATCGCCTCAAGCTAACATGAAGAAATGTTGGTTACAGTGCATTTAATCTGTTCACATATGAAATTAAGTCAGAACTTACCCGTGAACACGATTCCATGTGGATATATATATATATATATATATATATATATATATATATATATATATATATATATATATATAATATATAATATATATATATATATATATATATATATATATATATATATATATATATATATATATATATATATATATATATTTCTCTTATAATATTTTGCTACAATTACCTGTTTTAGTGCTTATTTAAAATTTCCTGTACATTTCTTTTGCTATAAGTGAAATTCCTGACAATTTTTGTAAACACTGATTTGTGCAAATGTCATTAAATATCCAAATGATAATTAATCAGATTACAGAATCTAGTGAGACTGACTATTGAGTAGTCATCAAACGTAACTGACATTAGGTAAACTTTTTGACAATTCTTGGAAGGTAAAAATATGTTTAAGATCACACATGTTTGTAGCAAATAATAGTGACTGAATATATACATAGTTTGTGGTTGGTCAGACCTAAAGCAACAATGTTATACTTATAAATACTTATACGCAACTGATTATTACAATTATTGATTTTTATACTGTCATACTTAGTCCTAAAAGATTACATAGAACTTTGGATCCCTTCCACCAAAAATAAATGATGTATTCTTCTATGTGACTTTCAGAGCAATTACTATCTTAAGGATGATATGTCACGTACGGTGCTCAACACCCAAGCTAATTCTGATGTTAATGCAGTCTCGGTGCCCAAGACCAAGATAAGGATGAAACTATTGGGGCCAAGATCCGAGATGAAACGGCTGGGTCATAAAGACTGAGGAAGTAGGATTTTAGGATATAGAAGACTGAAGTGTATTCGTTTTAATAAACCTCCATAGGACCTCATAATATTAATTTCCTAAAGGTTTTCCTAATACCGCAAACTCTTTTAACGCGTATTTTATCAGCAGATATAGCTACTATGTTCTGCTGCAACGGTATGTCCTTTCCGGTAAAAAAGAGAAATATTGTTTTTGGCGTTGTCTTCTTTATATCCTTCACTTTCATGATTTATGAAAGCCGTCAAATGAATTTTGCAAAATTCCAAGCAAAAAGTTTTCCCCTATTTTAAATATAAATATGGAATAATTATTTCATTGAAAATTATAATTCAGGGTGGAAAATAATCCTTTCGTAAACAAAATATTTTAATGAAATAAATGACATGAGGTGGATGGTAGTAATAAATTATTATTGTGTACAGAGGTATTATTGCATATATGACTATACGTATTTGCTTCCTTATTGCTCCAGTACTAGCCATTAATGGCTCTCGCAAAGCTCTTATTCTGTATTGTAGAAGACACGCTTTTCATTATTCGCTGATCCTTCTGATGTGGGAATAAGTCTTTCATTCTCTACGTCTTCGAATCTAGAGGATGTACACTTATTTTTGATATGTTGCATGACTTCTTTATCCAAAAAGCAGAAGAGAATGCAATTGCCAAAAGCCTGTGCACTATCTCCGATGCTTTGAGGAATAATAAGGAATGTCAGATTATCTTCCTTTTGGGACCAGAATAATATGAATCGGATGGTCCCCCAAACTCGCAGAAGCCACAAAAGCAACCACAGGTACAGAAAATGAGTGTCCTCATCCCTGAAACCTGCATTCAGGTCCCTCAATCGACGTCCAGAAAGATACTGCAGATTAAAACAAAATTGTTACGTATCTTGCAATATAAAGATCTATAAGATCAATCTATATTATACGAATATAGGCATTTAAGGATGAATGGATATATGGGATGATAACTGGCCCTCTTCCAATATCAATACTGTATACAAACGATGCAAAAGATGGGAATTTTATAATAAAATCCACATAGTCCGAGATATGCTCGAGTTCATCATCATAAAGCAGCAGATATTTTTTTTATACAAACTGCAAAAGTAAATTTTTATCTGTATTAAGGGTTCGTGTATTCTTCGTCAATTAATTTTTCTCCACCTTCTTGAAAAATATGGACAGTATCTGAGGGTAAAGTCTAATATATTTTAAATCTACTGTACCGTTAAATTTATTCATGTTTAAATAGCTTCTTTATTTCTTTACGAAATCGCCGAAGGTGAACATTGACTGTAATAAATATTAAAGCAAAATATATTTGCAAACAAATCATAGCGATTAGTTCTATATTTGACTTGTTGATTAAATTTAGATATTTGATGCACCTCCTCCTCCTTATTTTCTTCTTATTCATTGTGTATGAAAGGCTATTCGTAATCCTATTACCCAACCAGTTAACGTAGAATTATTATCTTCTCAACCACATCCAATTAACATGCTATAGACATCTACTTACCAGCTTTAATTTCAACAAGACAAGAATACTTAAGGACAATATATAGCACAGGATTTCCCAGCCCTTTCCTGCGACCAGCATCCATTCAATCGTCTTTGTATGAGTGTTATTACTGCTCTTGATCCAACACCACGTTCCTGTCACAGTATTGGTGTCAGAGTCAGAACCTAAAGCATCCTGCATACATGCCAATAATGTGACTAGCCCTGAAAGGGAAGATATGACAGGATGTTTGTATTGTAGATAATATGTAATGATCCTATCAAATATTTAAAAAAAAATCCTTACGTTACCTATCAGAATGTGCATATCTTTCATGGCAACGATATCAACAATTAATTAAGCATGTGGTTGAACAGAGTTGGAGTTGATAGGGAATCAATAAATAAAGATTTGAGAAATAAATATGAACCTTACCTGGAATACCCCAGCAGATTACGTGGTACAAAATATTTAGTACGGTCGACCTTGTCCTGTTGCTCCGGAATTGAATGGACGCCATCATGTGAGCTGTTATTACCAATGTCCAGAGAAATGATGAAATGGAAGCGTAAGTTGTAACAATGCTTTGGGCAGTGCATATGTCGTCATGTCTGCCGTTCTTAGATATATAATCAGTGGTTCCAACTAGGTTTCCCGATGCGTTCAATAAGTCTGCAACTGTAAGCCACAACAGAAGCGTTCTCGGAAAATTTCGCACATAATTAATACGCCAATACGTCCAAAAGATGACGAAAGCTCCAAATATTGACAGAAGAGAACTGACGATGGTGCAGCCTGCAGATGCGTATTGTATGGTAGTTATGGTGGAATTATTGCTCATGATGAAAATAGATTTAAGTGAGAATGTCACTACTATTTCGACTTATGAAAATCTTGCAACTGCTATACTCAGTGGAAGAGTAGTGCTAGATATTTTACAACATACACTGTGTATACTTTGTACCGACATGTGTTAATTTCGCAATCACATGCTAATCTAAACTTATCCGTTTGTGGAAAACATGCGTGGATAAACAAAGTCATATTGAGGTTTGGGCGACATAAAGTTTATTTACAAGCAGATAGTCTACTTTGCATATCAAGAATTACGTGATACAAGTTGATATCGCCGAGTGACTCTCCGATAAAATAATTTTATTTGTTTTTAAATTACGATACACAAACATATTCTCAGTATTTGTAAGCGATCCGAAAACACAGGCGCACATCTTAGTTTTTTTTTTGTTGCAAAAATGCATAATCTCAAGTCATTTTCTGTTTATGTATTTTTGTCACATTTGTTTTTACTTTGCACCTATATTTTATTTGACCAATGAACCCTTATTGACTGGACACAGTAAATTTGCATCTTCTTTGTGTATAATAGAAGGATGCACGAACTCTTGTCGATATTAATATTGTAAACATCAACAGTTCTCACCACGTGATGAGTAGATAATGTAGTTAAAAATAGTTGGTTTGTCGATGACTTACTTAATTGTGAGAAATATACTCCAATAATAATGTGCACTATGCAACATACAATATCCTAGGAAATACAAAACTCAACTAAACCTAAATACGAATTTCCAATGATTGCCATGTAATAATGAAACACTTGAAAGGAGCCTAGTCATAGAACGCTTCTATTTCCTTAGTATAATAATTATTCACACATGATAAAGACTCAAAGCAGGAAAAAAAAAGAAAAAGTTAATTATACAATTTCAAAACAATCGAACTACGTGGCTTGATACAAAAAAAATATATATGCGATCGCTTGCAGTGATACCATATACATAAACGATCTGGAATTAGCGTTGGATAGAGCCATTACTATGACGTGACATATTAATATGCATATATAAATTATCAGGGTTTTGTCCCAAATTTAATGACATGTAATGTAGCTGCGAAACAATAATAGCAGTGTCTGATTGCTTCTTGCTACAATCGCTTGAAATTATGAAAATAAAAATTAATTTTAAAGCCTAATAAAGTAATGTTCATTCCGGATCGTTGGTACGTTTTATGTTTTGTAATTAAATTATGCTGGCATTATTCAATTGTTAATGCGACTAATTATTCAAGATTACAAACGATGGAATGACTCAGTTATCAGACCAACAGTTAAGTCCGTTTGTGAGTTTCATGCTAAGAGAACTAAGCATGTAACAAGAACAGAAATGGGCAACATATACATAAACTAGATATTACCTTGGGATTAAGGACAAAATCGGTATTTTCAATACAAGACACAATAAGAAATGGTAAATCTCTAACGTCAACATGTGTACAATGTCATTTTATACCTTGTTTAACAATTACACAATGTCAAGTCGCTAGGTATAGGCCATGTTTAACAAGTGTACATTGGCAGGGCTCTTTGTATATACTATATTTAACATGTGTTTAATGTAAAGTCTCAGTAAAAAAAAACTACAGTAACTAGTACCACTAACACACGGGAAGTTACCTGAAAACTATCTCACATGTTACATTGTATGAGTCCGAGACTCAAGCCTCCCGTAGACAGAGCTGAGAAGGGAGTGATCGGTAAAGGTGAACACTTTAGACCAATCGGACATCCGGTGCACAGATGAACAATATTAACTTTGCTTGTATATTATGAAACGTATTTTCGACCTGATCCATGTACGAAATTTCCTTGAGAATGATTTCTATGATTTTGATATTGAACATACATGTGTTAGTATTGATGTCAGACAAGGTTATGGCTATTAATTTTGGCTTTATATATATATATTGTATCGTACAGACATAAAATTATTGTTCAATAGTTTGCAACTTCTCACTCTTATTTAAATCTCAAGGTCAAAGGACCCGCAATAACCTCTCCCCATCCTTAACGACATTTACTCACTCACGCAAATATACAAAATATACACCCTCCTTAAAATATAATATCCGTCGTCAATCATATCAAATGTATAAATGTTGATACAACATCACATATCATTTATGAATTTCAAAAGTGTCCATGTCACGCAAGTGAAATATGTTCAACTAAAGTGAGAGCTGTATATGTGCCCTCTAACATAGTGTCATACAGTAAAAATCGAACGCTACATTCTAGAAATGGTGCCAATTCAGAGATATGCAAAATATGAGCATGTTGAACACAATGAATGAAAAGCTGCCGTTGAAAAGATCATGCTAAATTTTATGTGGAAGAAACTAGATCAATACCAGATTGTGGCCATTATAAAAACTCTCTGTGTCTGCAAGTTGAGTGTTTTGGTTGTTAGACGATAGAATAAAAGTCATCGAAGAAATCATACGAGAGAATTTGATCGTGGACATTTCTTAGGAGACTCCCAAGTGTTTCCAACCTGATGGTCATTCTTACTGGACATCCGAAGTCTGATCTGTAACATCCAGGTTTCAGCGTGCTTTACTTTAACAAAGATGGCCTGGATGATATCACCCACACATGAAATCATTTGGATTACCTAGATAAAAAAAAAAGCCCAAGTTCACACGAGGCGCATTGTCAGGCTGTGAACATTGACAGGCTGAATTAAATATTGAAATCTCAAAAGAACAACAACTTCTCGTCAAAAGATAAGCGCAATAGTACGTATTTTTATTTCACCAAATTGTCATTAATATATTAGATCTGGCAAAAACACTGATTTCCCACTCATTCATTGTCACCATTGTGGAACAGAATTCCGTGGAATAATGTCAGTAGCGTGATTTGAAAATTGTGGAATGTTTGCTGAGTTTGTTAGTCAATGTGTTTCTTGGATTTTGTCTAGATCCCGACCAACTATAGCAAACTTATCGACCAGATAAAATAATTTTGTTTGGCAAACTTACCGACATACATGGAAAATCATTTTCTTTAAAGCATTGTCATTGATACTTAATATAAATCTATCCCAGAGTGAGAGATTTGGCGCAATTCGTCTACTCAGCATACTTGCCAAGAAGTATATATGGCTAATGATAATCACTCACGTGTTCTTAGATGGAATGATCTACCGGACTTGAACCATTTGGATACAACAAGTGCGCATCAATTCCTATGTCTTTCAAAGTGTATGTGAATGTCTACGCAAACACCTACAACAACATGACAAAAGAGCGATCTAATAAGCTAAAATCGTTTATGTTGCTTTCACTATTTCATTTTATCTTCATGGGAGGTTAAGAGAACTAAAAATCCAACTCTTGTTTGCAAGAGAAGGGCTCAATCAATCCATCCGTATTATTGATATCAAGCAGACTCATTTCTAACAAAGCATGTCGCATCGCTCTATCAGTTTCAATTTACATTATTCGGTAATGTTCGAAACTCTATTGACAAATCTTAAAAGTAGAAGTATTGGGTCAATATTTGTGATTTCTCTGAAAATTCGAGCGACTGGCATGCGTTGATAGATTCAATTGTGGTGTTTAGTATTTCACCACCAGTTGAAAAGGTGTAACACGTGCAACGTTTCAAGCTAGTAAAACCCTCAATGCTCATGCTATAAATTGGACATAAAACCGCACAATTACTCAGTCTCCTGCAAAACTCAACTGTTTAAAATTGAATTAGCACTGTGACTCTATTGCAATCTGTACTATTTCTTTTTAATAGCAATAGTAATAGATTGTATTGTTTATGATGTTGTTGTTATTCTCCATTATAAATGTCTGACTTGAGATTTCGTGTTAAAAATGCTTGGCTTCCACATGAGCTCTTGTTAATATACAGGATTATAAAACACTTTTAACTTCTGTACAATATGTTGGCTCTCTGGTATGGAAGGTATTGAATTATAATAAATATAATGATATAGTTTGATTTGATTCATTGACATGAATATGCTTTTTATAAATTATTCCGTCCTTTCTGTTAGACAACATGTCAGATTCTTTTGGGATATCAGTTAGTTTTGTGTCTTTTCATGTTTGCCATTGGTATTATTTCTGTTCCATTTTGCTCGGCGGTGAAAGATCCATTTCAAACAAAGAGTGTGTTGGCATAGACTGTAATAGATGGTGCTCAATTACCTCGTAACCATGAGCGCTGCAGATGGTTTCGTAAGGTTTTTTGTTACGACACATGGTCTTAAAATAACCTACGGAATGAAGCAAAACCAACAAGTCTTTTATGACGTACAATGTAAATAAATTAAAAAAGTTATAAAATGAAAATGTAAGAAAAACATGCAGTACTGCGAATTAAATCCAAAATAATCATGAAATTTCTATCACAACTCCAATCTATCTAAAGTTCCAAATGAATTTTATTGGCGTTCCGAATAATTTTCAGGTCTTGTTGTGATAATGTATCAATAGTCTGGAATGTGATGAAGTGCCAACAGTATTTCTGCATTACAATAACAGTATCCAAAATGTCTTTGAATGAATTTACAATAATCCCAAGTTAATATGTTTGTTTAAAGTCAATGAGTACTTTATAATTTCAATCATTAATTCAACCAAAGGATACTTCACAATTTAAATCTAAACCGAACAGTAAATATCACTACAGACTGAAATAGAAAAATAACTAGGAATAGCTTTCGTAATAATTGTTGTCTTTACTTATATGCATCTCCGCCACTCTGTCGAAATCCATTGTCACCAGACATTGACCTCTTATAAATAACGGCATTTGGGATCACTCTGCTTTTTATACAGTTGCTTATATTTTCAACCTGTAGCAATCAGAACTACATACCCATTATTCTTCCATTAGGTGCATGCAGGAAGAGACAGATATTGTTTTTATCAGTCTTAGGTGTTTGATTCCTAAACGTTTTATCAGGCTGATATCTGGAAGTTCTCGAAGGAGACTGAAAAGACATCTAAAACGAAAACTAATGAGAAAAACATGTGATTCAAAAAATTAACATCACCTATTTGAGCAGCAGTTTTCTAACATTTGCTCAGCAGGTTAGGCCTTTTTACAAATATGGACACAAGTTATGAAACATCGTTATCTTTTCCAGTTTTCTTGGCTGGGCACCACCTATCAAATAGTTGTTCTTTTTGCCTTGGTCATTATGAAAGCTATTGGACATTATGGGAGCTTTTGGATATTATGGGAATTTTTGGACTTTATGGGAGCATATTGGACATTACTGGACATTATTGGAGCTTATTGGACATTATTGGAGCTGACGATGTCTTATTGCGGCTGACGGTGTTTTATTGGGGCTGACTGTGTCCTATTAGAGCTGACGATTTCTTATGGGAGATTTAGTGTCCGTTAAGAGCTGATTGTAGCTAGCCATGGTTGGAGCAGCCTTCTATGTGCATAAATACATGTATGTGAATATATATATATATATATATATATATATATATATATATATATATATATATATATATATGTATAATTATAAATATATACCAGACAGAACAGACTGTGCTATCCCTGGATTCTGTAGTAGAATCTTGATAATAGTGGGCAGAAATAATAGTTTAATACAAACAATACTATCATACAGAGTACGAATTTAATTTCTCTAACCTGTATGATAGTATTGTTTGTATTAAACTATTATTTCTGCCCACTATTATCAAGATTCTACTACAGAATCCAGGGATAGCACAGTCTGTTCTGTCTGGTATATATTTATAATTCTTTGTAAAACAAAACTCCTATATACCTTGATTTCTTTCAGAGGAATCTGGAACGACTGTGTGTATATATGAGAATTAATTACTAGGTCGTCATGCGAGTGTGTCTGCTACGCACGAGTTTATATAACAACGATTCAGTGCCATCATTTTTTTGGTGATGCGTACTTAGTCGTGGAGGTATATGGGTTGGTGCGTGCAGGCAAGGCGATGGGTGCCATTTACTCGCGGACCTGGGTTCGAAACTCGGTAGAGTACGAATTTAATTTCTCTAACCTGTATGATAGTATTGTTTGTATTAAACTATATATATATATATATATATATATATATATATATATATATATATATATATATATATATATATATATATATATATATATATATATATATAAGGGATCAGTGAAGTAGATGAACGTGAATTACTAAAAAAAAGTGATCTAGTTAAACTGCAGAGATCCAATTTGGATATTGAGTAAACTGTAAAGTAACCGTTTGTAAAGTGAATGACTATTCCAGTTTACAGTGATATGTGTTCATCTGTTTGTTCATTTGGTTGAACACAATATTGTTTAGTCGAAACAATAGTAAAAACATTATATGAGTATTGCTCATTTCCCTTTGTTGCATCTCAAGAGATTACGTGAATCTCAAAGCTTAATGTGTTACAAGAGATCAAAGGAATCTCATTTTACATAATACATGGTATATTTGTGCCTTTCATTTTAGGCTAGAGGTCAATGAATCATATTTTTGTATTTTGTTTCTTTCTTTATCATTTCGAGATTGTATGTAGGATACATTGTATTAATTGTATAATAAGAGACAGAGATTCAGTGATTCTATGAGCGCCCCCCACCTTATCTTTGTTGCAAATCTATGTCTTATAATATGTAACAAAATTACGTGAAACGAACAATATAAGGAAGATAAAAAACAAAGTTAATTCTTAAGTAGTATTAGGAAATGAGAGTATTGGCTCACTTCATTTTTTTACCCTCCAAACAAGTATAAATTAAATGAGGGTTTCCAAAACAGGGAAATGAGGGTTTTGGCCCACCACCACCCTCCCACACCTATTAGAACGTTTCAGTCAACAAGGTGGAAATTAAATTAGCATTATAATGAAAATGATATTATTTTAGATATATTATATCTTAAGTTTAGATAAAATTTTATGTTACTCATATTTTTTTTGATATTTTTTTCATACTTGCTAACCCTAATTGGTAGAATATCTGTTAACATATTATCAATAATACGAAATTCACGTAATAAATCATCCATATTATATTTGACTCCTCGTAGGTAAGACCGGATCTGATCAAGTAGTTTCTTGTAAGTTTTAATTGATGTTAAACATCCATGCTTTTTTTATCAAAAGTCTTGGTTCTACTTTTTTACACGCCGCTGTAAGTGAAACACCAATACCAGATATAATTAACAAACAAGGATTTAACGATATCCCACTTGAAATTATACCGGAACTGGTCATTAACAATGGTAGATATGATATTACTCGAAGGATCTTGTTGTAGTATTTGTAACATTTTTTAATGCACCAATGTCTTTTGTGATAATATTTGTAGTATTGTATAAGTGCGTCCACATACTGTTCTGAAATATCTTTTGAAATATGATTAAAATCAATTATACTTCTTTTCATTATAATATTTGTTTACATAGTTATGATAAATCAGCTACAAACTCCAAACACCACTGATAAGGACCTATAAATTTTACATCAGTTGGTTCAAGTAAAAATCGCTCCATAGAATTTTTGTTTAATATTATATTTAATATTCCAGATATGTTATCAATTGAATTATATATTGAAGTTAAGGCATATATTTTAAACTTTACTTTGCTAAACACTGAGAATCTATACACACCGGTAACTTTTGGAGTGTATATGACTCTATCATTTTCCCTCGTCCATGTACCAGACCCAGATGCAACAGTATATATAATATTTTTAATCTTTTTGTGAGGAATTCCACTAATAATGTCATTGAGTTTTGTGTTAATATCATTGAGTTTTGTGTTAATATTAGCGAGTGTAATGTCAACATTTGATGGATTTCCAAAAAATTCATCTCTAATTTTGTTTATATTTCTGAGAAAACTTAAAAATGTATTAACGTGACTGGTAAAATCAGTTTTGAGCGCTGTGATTTCATTATTAATTGAAGCGTCCCAATCATTGACGTATTTTTTAGTGACAGCATCCCCATCCTCAGTTGGGTTTCCAAGATCTGTAATCTTGTTTTGTTTCATAACAATATTCCCACTTGGATTTCGTACAACTACATCTGGCAGTTTTACATCACTCGTTTTTAATCGTCCTTCTTTGTCCTGGAAAATGACGACTTCATCTAGTTCTACACTGGTAAGATTTAGTAAATTATTGATTTCATTTTTGAGCTGATCAAGAGTTGCATATTTGGATAAGTCACCTGTGGATAAATCTCCTAATAGTGTTCCAAATTTTGTATAGTAGTTCATTATTTACTATCCTAGATAAAATTATCAACACTAGTTTAATATTATACAAAATGGCAAAATCTTTGATATAAAACTTTGATACAGAGAGACTAGTGAAGCATAAACATAACAATGAACTTCCTGATTGTCATTATCTTATTGTTGGGCGAACTGGATCGGGGAAAACAAATTTGCTTATGAACTTGCTTCTTGCTGATAATTTTAACTACGACAGAGTTTATATTTACACAATCAATCCACAGCAAGATAAGTATGAGTTATTAAGCGAATATAATAACAATCTTCGTGATGATCTTAAAGCTGGTGAAGATTTTTTTATAATTAGGCAGCCAGAAGATCTTATTCCAGTTAATCAACTTGATGCAGATGAACATAAGATAGTAGTTTTTGACGATATTCCTCTAAATAACATGGAGATAAATAAAATAAGATCATATTTCTCACTGTCACGTAACAAACAGTGTAATTCTGTTTATCTCGCTCAAGGATTTTATAATGTTGACAGGTTATTAGGCAAAATACGGGTTGTTTTATTTTATTTCCAGGACTGGATAATGTTGACGTTAGAAATATTGCAAGCGAGCAATGCGGTGGCGTGACAAAAGATAAGTTTAATGAACTTTACCGTAATGCTACAAAAGATAAATTTAACTTTTTCTTGTTTGATAAACTTACAAATGATCCAACTAAAATGTTTCGCTGTTGTATTAACAGTTACTTACAGTAAAGCGTTTCAATTTTATACAATTTATAATTATAATAATGGACAAACGAGCAAGATACAGACAACACATAGAAGATCTAAAAAAACGTGCTCAATCTCAGGCATCACTTAAGCAAAAAGTACAAGAAGCACGACGTGGGCAAGTAACTGCTACAGAAGCAACAGCTACAATTTTCAAGCCGGTTACTGAAGCATTATTAGGTAAACAACCTGAAACTAAACCACTGTCAGAAGAAGAACTTAAACAACTACAGGAAAAAGGTTTGGTTGGTATTGTTAGAGAACAACAAGAAGCAGCTGCTGCAAAACTTGTTACTAGATCTGAAGAAGAAAAAAGAAAATTAATTGAGGCACTTACAGCAAATATAGCTGATCCTGCTACTAGACAAGCTGAAACAGATCGATTGATAAACAATCCGCTGGAACTTGAGCAAAGATTAACAGAGTTAACAACGCAAGGAATAACAAATATTATAACAAGTTTATCAGGAGAAATAAAAGATATCAAAGAGGAGCAACAAAGAGTCGGTGATCTTACTGTAAAGTTTATGGAAGTTGGAGATCAAAGATTTTATTTTACAAAAAGAGCAAATGATGAGATAAAAGGTATTGAATATGATGATTTTTTAAAGAAAGAAAATATAAAGGGCATTGCTGATATAAGCAAGTGGACTGATGCAGAATATCAAGCATTAATCGATAAATTAGATGTAATATTTAATGACGGAGCTGCTACTAAAGATGAATTAAACACGGTTACAGAGATTGATAATATGATTCCACTTTATGAAAGAATGAGAAACGGTGTCATTGCTCTCACGTTTAAAAAAACTGCAGAAAATAGTAGAGCAAAACCTTTTGGTAAAGGGTGGAGTTTTAAAAGAAAATTTGATAAACTCGATAAATCTCGTGTAGAAAAATATAGAAAAGAAAAAACAGGAACTGGTGTAAAAGTATTTACTTCAACTACAGAAATGATAGGTAGATTAATGTTATTAATATCGTCAAAGGAAGCTGGGAATGATAGTGTTGAACTTGATAATGAAATTATTGACATACTTGATCATCTAAGATTGAGTGAATTATTAACATCTGACGAATACGAAACTTTAAACCGCGACTTAATCGCGGCGACTTAATTTTATAAAATGATATAATATAAAAGGAATGCAAACAACATTATTACTAAACTCTAGCGAGTCTGCAGAAGATAGCGCAAATTTTTCAGTAAATTATATTCCGCCTATAGAATTAGATCCTGCAAAACAATATGAAATTGGACTAATTTCTTGTACTTGCTGGAATGCTATGCCTAACGTGAAAACTGATGTTAATGATGAAATGTATTTTACTATGATTACACCATCTCCAATATCTACAACAAAAAAATAAAATTTCCGCAAGGAGCTTATAATATTACTGATCTAAACAAGACAATCAAAGAGCTCATCACAAAAGCTGACGGTGTGGCTGATAATTTTGAATTAACAGCAAATTATAACACTTTGCGAACTAGGATAACTTTGAAAAATATAGCAATCAATCTTGAACCAAGAGAAAGAAGTATTGCACAACTGTTAGGATTTACTGAAAAAACTTACACTGCACTTGATCAGCCTATTACATATGACAGTGAACTGCCAGCAAATATAACAGAAGTAAATACAATATTAGTAAATTGCTCTATTGCTTCTGGCTTTTATACATCAAAAGGTAGCAAAGGTCAAACGATTTACAGTTTCTCACCCGAAGTCCCGCCAGGTCCTCTCATGCAAATAGCTCCACAACATATTATATATTATCCTTTAAACGTTGAAAATCAAATATCAAGTATAATAATGCAGTTGACAGATCAATCAGGAAAACAGGTATATGTTAATAATGAAGTTGTAACTTATTATTTACATCTACGCGAGCAAAAGTAAAAATTATGCAACATCAAATATAATGAAACAAAGAAAAAAAGTTTATCGAAGAAAAATAGTAGGAGGATTTTTTTAGAAATATGTTCACTAAAGTTTTTGAAAATGTTCCGGGTATAGCACGTAAAGTTGCACCAATTGCTATTGACGCTGGTAAAGCTTTTGCAACTGGGGCTGCATCTGCCGCTGGGACTGCGGTGGGACAAAAAATAGCTAATAAAATAAAAGGTGATCCACCGACTGCATCTGAAATAAAACAAGCTATCTCAGAAATCGCTCCAACAAAAGAAACTCAAAAAGCTATGATAACAACAACAAAAAAATTATTATCACCAAAGGGCGAGCAGATCATACAAAAATTAATATCTAAAGTAACAGTGCCGCAATAAAATTTTATATAATCTAATAAAATAAAATGTCTGTTAAAAATTATCTCGAGTTAACAGAAACTTATGACATCGACAATGATGTGACAGAATTTGAGTTTGTTGAGTACCTTGATGAGAATTCTAACGAACCAAATAAAGCTGGTATTAGAACCTTTAACACCAGAGACGAAGACGTATTTCTACTGCCACATATGGCTACGTTAGAAGTTCGTGGTCAGATTATGACAGTAGCCAATCCACCTGCTGAAATTGCAGTTGGAACAGAAGTAGCTCTTATAAATAACGGCTGGTGTTTATTCAAAAGTGCTAGATATCAACTAGCCAATCAAACTATAGAAGATATTTCGAGTCATCTACAAGTTGCAAGTACAATTTTAAATATTATTTCGTTTTCCGACGATTACTCAAAATCAACTGCAACTAACATGATGTGGTTTAAAGATACTGGACGGGGTATAGCTGAATCAACCGAAATTTTAAAGAGAGGCGCTATAGTACATGGAGCTGATGCTGATGAAAATGCTGTAATTGTGAGAAATTTACTCATTGCTAATGCAGACGCGCTAGGTATTGCCGCACCTGCTGCAGATGCTAATGCAAACGCCACAAGAGTTTCTCTTATAGTAGCTTTTAATAATTTAAATATAACACTACCAGGAGTAGCTGTAGACGGTACTGCGATGTTAAATTTACTTTTTAACACACTTGACGTGAGAAATCCACGTTATAACGAAGGATTTGCTAGGCGAAGAAAACTTGCAGCAGGATCACTTCAAATTACAATGATGCTTCCGCTAAGTATAATTTTCGGCTTTTGGCGCGATTATGATAAAGTATTTCGTGGAGTAAAACATACTCTTATTTTAGATCGAGCAGACCAAAATGATTGCTTGTTTAGATCTGGAGGGGTTGATGTACAGTTTATCATAAACAAACTCGCTTTGTGGATGCCACGTATAACACCATCAATCACTAAAATGTCAGAATTAACTAGTACGCTTGATAAACATACAAACAGATTTTACTTTAAGCAGCATAAGATATATCAGACAGCGGTTCCAAATACTACTGACTACACATGGAGGGTCACAACATCATCAAGCGAACAACTGCCGAGAAATATCTTTGTCGTATTTCAACAACAAGCCCGACGAGGTAACCAACAACAAAATAATGCAATATTTGAACACTCTAATGTCAGACGAATATACGCTAGATTAAATTCAAAGCAATATCCAGAACGAGCTATCGAGTGTAATTTTGCTGATGATGCTAATAAAAATATTTCTCGACCGTACATGTACCTGCTTGACGCAATACAAAAATATCAAGATGTTGAAGATGGAACTCAAATATCAGCAGAGGAATTTCGTACGCTTTATCCTATATTTCATTTTGATGTTAGTAAACATAGCGAACGAGCTGTAGACAGCACAGCATATATTGAAACTACCTGGACACTTGGGGCGGATCCAGTAGCGCCGTTGTACGTATACGCATTAGTGATTAGTGATAGATTTATCACGGTAGATTCTATTGGAGGTAAAATGACAGTTCAAGTTTAATCTACAGTTGTTATATAAAATGGCAAGGTATATTGTAAAAGAAGTATACCTAACCGATGGCCAAGTTAAAAAATTAGTAGCTGCTATCGCAGAACAGGTATCATTAAAAATCAATCCTAATATTTCTGATGGTGTTTTAACAAAAATAATGCTAACAAAAAATCAAGTAAAAAAGTATGATCGTAAAAAAACTTTTGTTTTAAATTTGAGTGCTACACAAATGACAGCGCTGGCAAACGACATTGTCGTTAAAGGTGGTTTTCTTGGTCCAGCATTATCAGTATTAGCTAGCACAATAATACCTAAACTTTTGCCGGTGTTGGGAACATTAGGACTAGCAGCAGCGTCTGGAGCAATATCTGGCGCAACGAAGAAAGCAGTCGAAGGTAATGGTATCATTCGTGGATGTGGAATCAAAAAATTGTAAATTTTATGTAAATGATATATTATAATGCCACAAAAGAAAAAGAAATTGCCAACAACAAAAAAAAGAAAACAACAAAAACAAAATCGCCAACACCAAAATGCAAATGCAAATGCAATCAACCAAAACAAGGAGGAATTATTCCGATCGCTCCACTTTTGGCGGGACTAGGG